>JAPEVW010000208.1:30000-289000 GCA_027921565.1 Artemia sinica | reverse complement strand
TTAGTTTCTTCGTTACTCTAGAAACCAATTTGGGCAATGTATTTGCACATTAAGGGGGCAAGGGTAAGGTGTAGCGGGTCTACATGCAAAAATGTGTTAGGTACAATTATTCTGGGTTTCAAGAAGTAAGAATTGTTTTCTAACTTCAAACTATCCAAATACTTCAATTCCCCTAATAATGTGCGCATACGTGGCCCAAATATATATTTTCCATTTCTTCTGTCACATGTCTTTGTCTTGTTTTACGCTAAGCTGAAAGAAACTAACCAAGAAACCGGTTTGTTCTCGAGTTTTGCACAGCGTAGACTAGTGTAAGTGATGGCTTATAACACAAAAGTACCTTGATTTGTTCTAAAATGGTCCATTTGTTATATTTAAAAATTTAATTAATAAGATTTGATATTTTAAAATTTTCAAGATTAAAAAATAATCAATGAGATTTGTTCAAAAACGGTCAAATTGGTTTCGTTTCAATTTAATCAAAAATATTTTTTTTGCATCTGAAAGTAAGGAGTGACATTAAGAATTGGGTATTTAATACAGAAAACATCAAGAATTTGGATCTGCAATATAAGACAATAACCGGTTTATTGTTGTCTATACTCGGAGGGAATTAGCTTTGGCTCAGTGGGAAACTACATTGTAGCTATGTTTCAATTAAATATTTAGTATTAAGTTGGTATTTTGTCTAGGTTAGGTTACATTTTGCATGCAGGTCTACTAAGCCTACCCCCCCCCCCCTAATGTGCAAATATACTGCCCAAATTATATATATCCTATTAATCTTTCAAGACTCTCAGTTGTTTCAACCCCTTTACCTAAATTATTGAATCAACTTGGGCGTTTTCTGAATATTGGACAAATACCAGAGCTGTTCGAAAAGAAGGAGTGCTAATTTATTCTCATTAAATAGCACTAATAATTAAAAAAAAACAAAGTTTTTTTGTGGGAAGTAAAAAGCAAAGTTGGAACTTAAAAGGTACGAAATTATTACTTTACGGTCTATCTAACACATATAAATTAAACAAGTACAAATAAATCGACTGATGCAATTTACCTATGTTTGTAGGATTATAGAAATGTAGCGCTTTACTGAAAACACAAAATAATATAGGAGTTTTGGTACAGTAAAAGTAAATCATTTAATGACAGTTTTTACAGTATAATAATAAAGCATTTTTCAAAGTGAAGCCATAAAGACAATTTCAAAGTGAAGCCATCTTGATACCATTAGGACTATAGGCTAGCTATAGAATTTGTATCATAACTACTCCATTGTACAGAGAGAATAACCGGATTTTCAGAGTTCATATTATGGTTTATTTGGATACTTTTGTCTTATACCCACCAAACTTAAGATCTCGTATCGCGAACATGGGACAATAACTGATTTTCATGGACTTTATACCAGACAATATTAGCTTCGGCTCGGTGGGAAACTACATTGTAGCTATGTTTTAATTGAATATCTAGCAGGTATTCTGGTTAGCTTAGGTTACATATTTAATATAATGCTGTCTGGGCAGCCCCCCTTCTATAACTCTTCGTTGTAGTTTTCATAATTTTGTTGATAAAGTAATATGCTTTCATCCTATTTTGTTTTATTTCATTAGCATTAACCGAACTTCATTTCTCGACAGAATTTGAGTGTGGTGGCTCTAAGACATAATTACCTTTATTTGTTCTTCATTTTGAGTAATACTAAAGCGTTTCTTTATACTCACTTTTGACTCCTGATAATTTTTTTTTTCAATTGACTTTTGGGTTTTCAGTAAAGCACTAGTTCTCTATAATTCTTAGTCAGTTTTCTAAAACCCTTTTATTTTGAAAGATCCATTGTAATAGAAAAATCAGTAGCCAATCATAAAATTCTCCTTACTTTTTTTAATCCTCTTTTGATGCTCTAAGTTTATTATTCATTCTTTGATGTTTAGGCAATGAGAACAGGAATGTAGTATAGAATTAGTTGAGTATTTTAATATTGGAACTGACATTGGTTTGGGGTTAACGTTTTAAATAATTGTAATGCCATTTTCTATATTAAAAATGAACTGCACAGTAAAAAATAATTTCTAAGATTTTTATCACGCATCGATTTTCTTTGCGTTCTAGGAGTAACAATTTTTTTTAAAGAAGATTTTCAAGGTTTTCGAAACAGGAGGAGCAAAATTTTCGTATCGCTAACTTCTTTGACTAACCTCCGCCCCTGATAAACAAACAAATTTTTTTAGACATACATGTGTGGAATAGTAATAAACAAATAAAGATGGAATGTAACCTGACAACTAAAAAAATATCACCGAAAAAAAAAAATGCAAATAGGTTTTTAGTACTGATTTCTCTATAGGCTATATTACAAAAAAAAAATCCTGTATATTAAATAGTAAAAATGCGTAACCTCCCTCCCACGCCCTCTTTTTCCCCAAGGTCGTCTGAACAAAATTTTGATATAGCCGATTCTATGGAGAGGGAGCGTTATTTTCTGACATTATTTAAATAACGATCAGAAATTAAATAGAAAATACCATGTCTGTTCAACTGAAATTAAGGAGCGACATTAATACTTAAACAAACAGGGATTATTGCGTGTATGAGGAGGGTTGTTCCTAATCGGTACACTCTTTGTGCTAATTTTTTTTAACTTTTAAAAAGGTTATTATTCTAATAGAACAACTCACCCTTAAATAATTGGAAAAAAAAATCATACTTTAGCGCAAAGATCGTGGTATTGAGGAGGGGGTAACCCCATTCATATGCAGAATAGCCTCTGTTCATTTTGGGGTTTTATGGTGGTCCGTACTTTCAGTTTCATTTTTTTTTTTTTTTTAATTTTCATCCACCTGGACGTATTTTGTTATGCAGTTTAATATGGACTGCATAGTCTACACCATGTAAAATAATGCACGTATTATGGGATGGGTGAAGTCGGGGGTATTGGAAGTGGAGGGGGGAATTCCCGGTGATTGACCCTCAAGCGAGCCCAGTTTGATGGTTTTACTATCATTTATGATATTTGAATTTTCTTTATAGCTAAAAATTTTTTTTTATCCTACCATCCAAACCTCTATCCAAAGACCATGCTTTCATCACATCCATCCAAAGAACCCAATGAAGGGCAGGTTGTCCCCCGGTGGCCTGGAAAGGGTTCTAACGAAAGATTGACAGGTAATTGGAACCCCCTTTTTTATTTTGTTATTTTTCTTTTTTTTTTTTTTGATCAATTGGAAATTCGGGAAAGAGCTGCAATAACTAAAAAAAGGTATTCTACCAGCAAAATCGACAGGCCGGAAGAAGCGGTATCAAGCCTGATTTGTTTTGTTATATTTATTTTGGATGGGCAAGGTAAGAGAAGGTGAGCAACTAAACATTCTTAAAAACAGGAGCACCTTATTTCTCATTTTCATACTTTAATAATTGTTCGGAGTTTTTCTAGAGAAGGGGGGGTGCATCCCTGGACCCAACTGACGGAGTTCATTTGAAGATAAATACCTCCTTAAGTGAGTGAAATACCTCTAAAACAGATCTTAGCTAAGAAAAATCATTTTACGTATCCTTAATATTCTCTTTTAATAAAAAAGCTCATGAAACTAGCTGTGTTTCAAGCAATAAGCTGTAGGAAAATATGGATTCAATACAGCTTAAAGTGTTATAATGCGAAAAAGCTGAGATCTCTAGGACACGTGATGTGGAGGAAAGATGGCAGACAGTCAAAGATTCTCCTTTTCAGCCAACCATCCAGGGCCAAACGGAAAGCGAAATGTCCCCAAATTTGGTGGGGGAGGGGCATAAGGAAGGAATTAAGGAAAACTGGAAATTAATGGGAGGGTGTAAAGAGGGGGTCTTTAGATACGTTAGTACGGATAAGAACCTTGCCAAGCTATTTTAGTGTTAGGCAGCTAGGTGTTGATGCAAGTTTTAGTAGTTGTAAAGAATCCACAAGATGTAGGGATTCAAACAGGCTTTACACCTAATAGTCTCCTTTTTCCTTTTCTATAAATCGACTCGAACTTAAATCTTCCTTTTCCAGAAGAGAGGATAGTCATTGTAGTGTAGTAACTAAACGTAATACTTGTCAAATATCCCGACAACACTCAAGTTCTTGATCTGATTGATGTGAGTAAAACCGGTTTGTCTCTCTGCATTCGGTGATAATTAGCTTAGTCTCAATGATAAAAAACTACGATACAGGTGTATCTTAATTAAATATTGAATAGATAGAGGTGTTTAGGTATTTTTTTAGGTGTTCTAGGCGGCCTGCTTTCCGTAAATTTGTTTTGTCGTTTCCATAATTTTGCAACTAAAGTATTATATTTTCATCATATTTTGGTGTATTTAATCAGAATTAATCTAACTTCCCTTATTGCGATATTTAAGCAGTACCCTAATTGTTTTCTGTATTTCATCAGTTTTTGCATCCTTTACCTTCAAACAAACTTGTTACCCCTAGCTAGAGCAACGCGTTCCTCATAATACAACAAGTCACCTCTCAATTAGTAGAATTTTCGATGAAAAATGAATTTATTTTCAGATAGCCTGTCTGACAGGGTTATCAACTTTTTGGTTGACGAATGTGGCCCCTGAGCATCCAGAAATATGTCATTTGTAGCAAAATATGTCCATATTTAGTCTAAAATATGTCCACAATATGTTCATCTTGAAATCTCAGAAACTAGATTTTATTTTTCTTATCACTTGGGGTATATACCAAAAGACGCTTTGTAAACCTCTTTCAAAGCGGCCAATTAACACATAATATAATGAAAAAGAATCCTTTAACACCAGCAAAAATCTCATAAAAACATGTAAACACTAAAAAATAACTTGAGGGGCTTAAGGCTAATCTTCTAACGACAATTCCTCTCAAAAACTATGGTCAGCATGAGAGTCAACATTCTCTCTTCCTTTGCTAGCTTTTTGCCAGTCGGAGGTTTTTTTTTGCGCATTTCAAAATGTATAATCCAGGATTCTAGAACGCTAAATTAGTTGCATCGCATGCATCTATCAACGGGTCGTTTGCATTAGAAGATCATTTCTTATTTGGTCTTAATAAAACCAAGTTACGTAAATTGTCTCTCAGCTGCTGCCCAATAGTGGGCAGGCCATGTAACATCATCATAAAATCACAAAAATCCTCGCAATTTTCTTCCCCCTTGGCATCTTTACTTTTTCTTAAGGCAGACCAAAAAACTGACAGATTCACTTCTGCAGTGGTTACGCGAATAACATGTTCTTTTTCTCCAAAAATGGAGTTCCAAAGTTCGCAAGATCGCTCTGATCAATTTGGTTTCCTGAGCAAGGGGAGAAACCATCTGGGCAGACACAATTCTGTCGTGCTCTCCACCAAGGACAATTTTAGGATCCAAAAGTGACAGTGCTATCAATGTTTCGTCTTTGTGGTCAATTCTACTTCTGGTTTGGCTAACAAGTTTTACCATGTACGCTAAACAGTGCTCCCTAACTTTTCCATATTATAAAAGTAGGAACTTTATACGAACTTTGTGTTTTCTGCAGTTATTCTTAAAGAATTTGGACAAAATTCAAACTTTAGCGTAAACAACGAGATGCTGAAGAGGGGGCAACCCCCTCCTAATTTTTGGAGTGGTTATAATTTCGGATAATTTTAGAGAGATGCCTGGAAATCTGGCTCCCACTACACACAAAAATCCATCATCCCCTCGGGTATATCCTCTAGACAATTCAATCCCAGTGAAAATTTACCGAAGACACGCTTAACATCTCCAGGCGTAAAATTGAGCCGGCAAAGAGAAAGCAACACGTAAGAAGATAGTCGCATAGAAATTCCGGCAAATTCACTGGTGTAAACTTTCCCCTGAAAAAATCACCCCCTGGAAACTTCCCTCCACATAGCAAATTTTCCCCTAGGAAAATTCCCCAAGCAGAAAATTCTCCCCCCCCCATAAAAAAAATTATTCATACTTCCCAATAGCAAATGCTATACATAAACAATGGGCAAATTTTATATCTTGGACCTTTCCCCAGGGACCTTGGGGGGGGGGGGTCGTGTTATATCTAAAGACATAGTTATTCGGTCTTTCAGCTACGCTGAGCTAAATGACTATCTTAAGGTTTTTATCGGACGATTTTGAAAAATAAAGGGTCGTGGGAGGAGGCATAGTTGTCATCCAATAATTTTGGTCACTTAAAAAGGGCACTAAAACTTTAATTCCCATTCGAATGAGCCCTTTTCTGCTATTCAAGGACCACTGGGTCGATACGATCATCCCTATTAAATAAAAACAAAAAAAATAAACACCAATCCATGATCTTTATTTTGGCACAAATGAAAAAAAATCCATGTTTTTTCAGATAAGAGCATGAAACCTCTACTGTAAGTTTTTGTTGATACGCTGAAGCTAGTCGTGCGATTTTCATTAAGATTCTATGACTTTTAGGTGGTGTTTCATTCTTTGTTTGAAAATCTGGAAAATCTTCTCAGGCGCGTAGCCTTTGATGGGTATTAATTTAAAAAACTTTTCCATAAAATAATGAGCAAAAATAAAATCAAATAATCTACCAAGGGTGAAATTACCACAAATCAGCATCGATAAATAAATGAAACCCAAAACGAACAGTAATTACAATAAATAACCGAGTCAAACTCAAAACAAGCAGAAATTAACATAAGTTGGGCGCAAAACCCCTATGCCTTCCCAGGGCCAGAACAAAATTTGCAGTTTACTGAAAAAATACAAATGAATGGGAGTTGTCAGTTTAATATACATATACTGATATTTAGTAATCAAAATGTTAAAATTATTTGATTTATTAAAGTTATAAAAGTAAAAACGTTTATATTTTTTTCAGTGAAGTGCAAACTTTGTTCTGGCCTTGGGAATGCATAGGGGTTTTGCGCCCAACTTATGTTAATTTCTGCTTGTTTCTAATCACTTTTGACTATGGGTGGCCTTCCAATCACTTTTGACTATTAAAAAGGGAACAAGCCACTCCAATTTCCAATTGAACGAGTGCTTTTCGAAGTTTCTACGACAACTCCTTCGATACGAAGTGCCCTGCTCTAAAGGAAAAAATTAATAAATAATACATTGTTCCAACATCATTCTTATATGCCCCCAGGGCATAGCTTAAAATAGTTGCCCTGAGGGTTGTGGGGGAGTGTCCTCCTCTTTACTTAGTCTCCGTTTCTTCTCACGTTTGAGAGTCCCCGTTCTTTACTTAGGCAGCGCGATCGTGCTGCCTATGATTTATACAACAACTCTCTATATAAACCTTATGTGCCCCAAGGACATAACTTACAACCCTTAAAACTGAGGGCTCTGAGGGGATTATCATCCTAAAAGACCTAATTTCCAGAACATTCTACTACGTTGAACAAAATGGATATCTAAAAACTTTGATTGGATGTGTTTAGGAAAATGGTGGGCGTGAGAAGGGCGTTAGTCACTATCCAATCACTTTCAACTATTTAAAAAGGCACTAGCCTCTTCAATTTCCAATTGAATGAGCCCTTTTGAAGTTTCTACAACAACGCTTTCAATAAAAACTTTATATGCCTCAGGGCATAACTTACAACACTTGCCCTTAGGGCTGTGGGGAAGGGGTTGTCATCCTTAAAGACCTAATTTCCAAAACTTTAACTACGTTGAATAAAATGGCTATCTAAAAATTTTGATTGGATGTGTTTGGGGAAAGGGTGGGCGTGAGACGGGGGTTAGTTGTCCTCAAATCACTTTCGCCTAATAAAAAGGGTACTATCCCTTTGAATTTCAAATTGAATGAGCCCTTTTTCAAGTTTTTACAACAAAGATTTCAATAAAAACCTTATATACCCCCAGGGCATAACTTATAATCCTTGCCCTAAGGGTTGTGGGGGACTGTCCTCCTCAAAAATATATTTTCTATCTGGAAATCAACTACACTGAACAAAACGGCTATCTCAAAATTTTTATTGGATGTGTTTTTGGGGAATGATGGGCGTGGGGGGGGGCTATTTGCCCTCCAATCACTTTCGAATATTAAAAAGGGCACTAGCCCTTTGAATTTCCAATATAATGAGCTTTTTTGAACTTTCTACGACAACACCTTCTTTAACAACCTTATATGCCCCAGGGCATAACTTAAAACCCTTGCCCTGAGGGCTGTGGGGGAGTGCCCTCCTCAAAACATATTTTCTATCTGGAATCAACTACGCTGAACAAAATGGCTATCTCAAATTTTGAATGGATGTGTTTGGGGAAATGATAGGCGTGGGGGGGGGCTAGTTGCCCTCCAATCACTTTCGACTATTGAAAAGGGCACTAGCCCTTTGAGTTTCCAATCGAATGAGCCTTTTTTGAAGTTTCTACGACAACAACTTCTATAAAAACCTTAAATGCCCCAAGGGCATAACTTAAAACCCTTGCCCTAAGGGTTGTGGGGGAGTGTCCTCCTCAAAACATATTTTCTATCTGGAAATCAACTAAGCTGAATAAAATGGCTATTTCAAAATTTTGATTGGATGTGTTTTTGGGGAATGATGGGCATAGGGGGGGGGGGGGCTAGTTGCCCTCCAATCACTTTCGACTATTAAAAAGGGTACTAGCCCTTCGAATTTCCAATCGAATGAGCCTGTTTTGAAGTTTCTACGACACATTTTATAAAAACCTTATATGTCCCCAGGGCATAACTTAAAACCCTTGCCCTGAGGGTTGTGGGGGAGTGTCCTCCTCAAAAACATATTTTCTATGTGGAAACCAACTATGCTGAACAAAATGGCTATCTCAAAATTTTGATTGGATATGTTTGGGGGAATGATGGGCATGGAGGGGGGGGGGGCTAGTTGCCCTCCAATCACTTTCGACTATTAAAATGGGTAATAGAACTCTCAATTTCCATCTGAATGAGCCCCTTTTGAAGTTTCTACGACGACACCTTCCATCATATGAAGTGCTCTGCTCTAAAGGAAAAAAAAAAAAATAATACATAGTACATTGTGCCAACATCGTTCTTATATGCCCTCAGGGCATAAATTAAAACCCTTGCCCTTAGGGTTGTGGGGGAGTGTCCTCCTCAAAAATATATTTTATATTCGGAAATCAACTATGCTGAACAAAATTGCTATTTCAAAATTTTTGATTGGATATGTTTGGGGGAATGATGGGCGTGGGGGGGGGGGACTAGTTGCTCTCTAATCAGTTTTGACTATTAAAAAGGGCACTAGCAACTCCAATTTCCAATCGAATGATCCCTTTTCGAAGTTTCAACGACATCTCCTTCGATACGAAGTGCCCGACTGAAAAAAAACACTTTGTGCCCACATCGATCTTTACTTAGGCAGCGCCAGCGCGCTGCCTATGATAATTAAACTCAATGACGCTTATATATTTGGAAATCAGCACAATAAGTTAATTTATTCGATATATCTATTAATATCCAAATTTTAAAGTTTCGTTTTCTAAAGTTTGGAAGTGAGTGTATACATATAAGGTGCCAGCTTCTCTGTTATTTTTACTGTGGCGAGTAAAATCAGGGCGCATAAAATCATTCATGGATGAAGAATTTTCAAGGCGTTTGCAGAAAGTTTGCTTCAGGAAAGAGTAAGCAACGCCGACAAATACAATATAAAAAAATACATAGATTAAAGTCTTAGCACTCATTTGGTGATGAGCGGCATTTTTTTTTTTTACGAAAGTTAAAAAAAAGTACCCACTTTATATCCAAGGATATGTGCCCACTTTTGTGCCCCAAACTTCTAAAATGTGTCCCTTTTTTGCCTTATTATGTCATTATGTCCCGGGACGTGGATATATGTCCTTTAATCAGTCGGAGGTAATAGGCTTGAGATTGTCTGTGCTGGATTTCTACTCTTGTTGATAGAAGAGCATCGCCAAGTGCTGAAAACCATATTGTGACCAAGATGGGCCCAGGATCACGCAAAGCCTTCATTCATGGAGGTCTCGGGGACTTCTTGCTGTACGGTTCTAAGCCGGCTTAAGCACTTCGGTGTAGACTTGAGAAGATATGTGATCCCCGTCCTACACTGGTATCTGGGATCATTGCTTTCCCTTAGGCGAAAATGATTTCAATGATTTAAAGAACATGAAAATTGGAACTTGGAATGTTACGACGTTAAAAAATGGCTATCCTATCGACATTTTGACTGACGAATTCAGACGATACGAACTGTAAGTAAGTAAGTAAGAAAGTAAGTATGACGGCACTAGACCCTTAAGGTCCAAACCGGCGGTGCTGATCTCCGTTTCGTGGCTCTTCAGCCAGGAAGTGCAATGGGGGGCTGGGGGCCAGCCATTCTGTGCTTTCGCACATCCTTCTTGCTTACCTTCCCAAGATTTCTCCAGGTACCCATTTAGAGCTGGGTCGACCCTGGCTAAGCTTACAGAGTCACACCACTGACCCGCGTCTAAAACCAAATAACTGGCACACCAGGGAACCCGTGCCCCTTGGACAAATAATTCTCAACCCAGCGCACGTCCACTTTAGTCAGGACGGCGTTTTCGGACTGGATTTAATAGGAGTTTCAGAAACTCATATCCCAGGGATAGGAAGAATGAAATTAGGTGATATAGAATTTGTTTACTCAGGCAGGAAGGATGGGGTATATAGACAGGGAGTAGGGCTCATGATGAATAAGGAAGCTGCTAAGTCTTGTTTAGGCTGGGAAGGTATTAATAAAAGAATACTAAACAGTCATTTTATGACTAAAAAGTTCAGGGTATCAGTTATAGTAGAACCGTAAAACTTGTAGAACCGACTGACTTAGATACTAGTGACCCAGATGAATTATACTTACAGTTACAGGAGCAAATAGACAGGGTCCCAGGAAGAAATATGATAGTTTTAGTGGGAGATTTTAACGCCCAGGTCAGTAGAAATGGGGATAGATGGTAACCTAGCCTAGGTAAATTTGGTGTAGGGAAAGAAAACAGTAATGGATACAGACTTTTGCAATTTTGTAGGTATAACAGTCTAGTTATAGCCAATACGGTGTTTTGGTCATAAAATGGCTCAGAAGATAACAAGGTATTCACGTAATGGTAAGACAGCAAACCTTATTGACTGTGTTATAGTAAACCGAAGACAGGCAGGATCAATACAAGATACTAGGGTATATAGGAGTGCCGTTAGTAGGAAGGGCATAATGACTCAGATCAGTACATAATTTATGCATGTTTTTATGATTTTTGTCACTGAGAATGAAAAAACAGGATTTTTCTCACTTTGATGTATTTTCATGGTTTATTGATTCTAATGGGGTCAATGACGCCTCTTTCGAGGTCGATTTATTTGTTGTTCGTGATTGTGTAATGACACTGGGGTGAAGTTTGCACATGCGCATTAACGGTGGGGGGAGATGTATTGATCTAGGACTCGGTGGGGAAGTGGATTTCCGAGAAATTGATTGCGTAATCGAAGGGGAAGTGGATTCGGGAAATTGATTTGCATAATCGAGGGGAATTATTGATATACGAAAGGGGAATTAGAAATGACATCACTTGTTTCCTAGGAATTATACGGGAGTCTAAAGAGATAGAAATTCTATTTTTAAATATGGCTTCTCAGATCTTACGTGACAGAGATAAATTAATATTCTCTTTTTAAATATGGCTTCTTTGATCTTTAGTGTCAGGAATTAGAAATGACATCACTTGTTATCTTGGAATTATGCGGGAGTACAAAGAGATGGAAAAATCCTTTTTTAAATACGGCTTCTCCGATCTTTAGGTCAGAGTGATAAATTGATATTCTATCGAAACCATAATAGTGTAGCTAGAACATCTCAGAGATGAAGAGATTAAAGCGGGAAAGGGTTTCCTAGGAATTTCAAATGTGACAGCACAGGGATGCCAAAACAAAGGAAGACGCAGAAATTACGTTTAGGGATTATTTTGGCGAAACCGTTTTGAGACATTTTAGAAGATGATTTAAGCGAAAC
Organism: Artemia sinica; assembly: GCA_027921565.1. Lineage (NCBI taxonomy): Eukaryota > Metazoa > Arthropoda > Branchiopoda > Anostraca > Artemiidae > Artemia > Artemia sinica. The sequence continues at coordinate 277,089 of JAPEVW010000208.1, read as the reverse complement.
CGTTTGAGGCATTTTAGAAGATGATTTTTGAAGATGATTGAGAAGATGATTTGAGGGTGAACCTCTGTGGTCATTATAATACACAAGTTCCATTTAAACAGTCTTGTGAGGTCCCCTTACCCAACAACCACCCTACACCAACCCCAAAGGGCCCCGACCCCCTAACCCAACCCCGAAGGAACCCCCCGGCTCCCAAGGGCCCCCGGGCCCCCTAAGGCCCCCGGTCCCCCAAAGGCCCCCCGGTCCCCCAATGGCCCCCGGCCCCCTAAGGCCCCCAAAGGCCCCCCGGTCCCCCAATGCCCCCCGGCCCCTAAATGGGCCCCCAAAGGGCTCCCGAGGCTCCCAAAGGGCCCCCGAGCCCCCAAAGGTCCCCCGGGCCCCCAAATGGCCCCTGGGCCCTCCAAAGGCCCCCCGTGGCCCCAAAGAGCCCCCCAACGTTTTTGCCCCCCATTTTTAATACTTTTTCTTTGCACACTTGAGACAGAGAAGGGCCCCCCACATTTCAAAAGGCTTTATTATATCTTTTCAGAACAAGTTCCTTTCTTAATACCCCTCTTAAACCCATTTTACAAGTTGAAATACTCATCCTTTTCACCACAACTTCACTTTACAACTTTTTGAATACCCCAACATCAAGCAATACTTTTCAAAAGGGTTTTTTATATCTTTTCAGAACAAGTTCCTTTCTTAATGTCCTTCCTAAACCAATTTTATAAGTTGAAGTACTCATCCTTTTCAACACAACTTTACTTTACAACTTTTTGAATACCCCAACACCATGCAATACTTTCAAAGGCTTTTTTATATCTTTTCAGAACAATTCTTTACGTAATGTCCTTCCTAAACCAATATTACAAGTGGAAGTACTCATCTTTTTCACCCACAATTTTACTTTACGACTTTTTGCATACTCCAACATCAAGCAGTACTTTTCAACAGGCTTTATTATATCTTTTCATAACAAGTTCTTTTCTTAATGTCCTTTCCTAAACCAATTTTACAACTTGAAGTACTCATCCTTTTCACCCACAACTTTACTTTACAAGTTTTTGAATACTCCAACATCAAGCAATACTATTCAAAAGGCTTTACTATATCTTTTCAGAACAAGTTCTTTTCTAATATCTCCTCTAAACCAATTTACAGGTTGAAGTACTTATCTTTTTCACCCACAACTTTACTTTAAGGCTTTTTGAATACCCCAACATCAAGCAATACTTTTCAAAAGGCTTTATTATATCTTTTAAGAACAGGTTCTTTTCTTAATATCCCTCCTAATCCAATTTTACAAGTTGAAGTACTCATCTTTTTCACCCACAACTTTACTTTAAGGCTTTTTGCACACCACAACATCAAGCAATACTTTTCAAAAGGCTTTATTATATCTTTTCAGAACAAGTTCTTTACGTAATGTCCCTCCTAAACCAATTTTACAAGTTGAAGTACTCATCTTTTTCACCCACAACTTTACGTTACGACTTTTTGCACACCCAAACATCAAGCAATACTTTTCAAAAGGCTTTATTATGTATTTTCAGAACAAGTTCTTTACGTAATGTCCTTCCTAAACCAATTTTACAAGTTGAAGTACTCATCTTTTTCACCCACAACTTTACTTTACGACTTTTTGCACACCCCAACATCAAGCAATACTTTTCAAAAGGCTTTTTTTATATCTTTTCAGAACAAGTTCCTTTCTTAATACCCCTTTTAAATCCCATTTTAAAAGTTGAAGTACTCATCCTCTTCACCACGACTTTACTTTACAACTTTTTGAATACCCCAACATCAAGCAATACTTTTCAAAAGGCTTTTTTATATCTTTTCAGAACAAGTTCCTTTCTCATGTCCTTCCCAAACCAATTTTACAAGTTGAAATACTCATCCTTTTCACCCACAACTTTACTTTACGAATTTTTGCATACTCCAACATCAAGCAATACTTTTCAAAAGGCTTTATTACATCTTTTCAGAACAAGTTCCTTTCTTAATGTCCTTTCCTAAACCAATTTTAAAAGTTGAAGTACTCATCCTTTTGACCCACAACTTTACTTTACGACTTTCTGCATGCTCCAACATCAAGCAATACTTTTCAAAAGGCTTTATTATATCTTTTCAGAACAAGTTCTTTTCTTAATATCCCTCCTAAACCAATTTTCCAAGTTGAAGTACTTATCTTTTTCACCCACAACTTTACTTTAAGGCTTTTTGAATACCCCAACATCAAGCAATTCTTTTCAAAATGCTTTATTATATCTTTTCAGAACAAGTTCTTTACGTAATGTCCCTCCTAAACCAATTTTACAAGTTGAAGTAGTCATCTTTTTCACCCACAACTTTACTTTACGACTTTTTGCACACCCCAACATCATGCAATACTTTTCAAAAGGCACTTCAGAACAAGTTCTTTTCTTAATGTCCCCCCTAAACCAATTTTACAAGTTGAAGTACTCATCTTTTTCACCCAAAACTTTACTTTACAACTTTTGCACACCCCAACATCAAGCAATACTTTTCAAAAGGCTTTATTATATCTTTTCAGAACAAGTTCTTTTCTTAATATCCTTCCTAAACCAATTTTGCAAATTCTAAATTTTTCTTTATTAGATTGAAAAAGCTATACCATAATTGTGAATATTTTCCCGGAAGATAAAAAGTTCTACTTCAATTTTAAATTTTCTCAACGAAGTGAAGAAAAGTTCAAGTTCTATTCTGAATTTTCTCAATGAAAAAGAAATTAGTTATTGATCATTCTATTTTTCCAATAAGATAAAAATTTTCCTAGAAGATAGAAATTTTCATAGAAGATAGAAAAGTTCAAGTTCAATTCTGAAATTTACCAAATAACACAATTCAATTCTAATTTCTCCAGAGAAAATAAAAATCTTCTACTTCAGTTTTAAGTTTACCAAGACATAAAGAAATTTAAAGTTCTATTCTAATTTTTCTGTATTAGATTGAAAAAGCTATACCATAGTTGTGAATATTTCCCCGGAAGATAAAAAGTCCTACTTCAATTTTAAATTTTCTCAACGAAGTGAAGAAAAGTTCAAGTTCTATTCTGAATTTTCTCAATGAAAAAGAAATAAGTTATTGATCAATTCTATTTTTCCAAAATAATATAAAAATTTTCCACTTCAAGTCAGATCTTTCTCAAAGAGATGAAAAAATTTTAAATAATGTTCCAAATTTTTCATAGAAGATAGAAAAGTTCCACTTCGATTCTGAATTTTACCAAAGAACACACTTCAATTCTAATTTCACCAGAGAAAATAAAAAGCTTCCACTTCAGTTCTTATTTCCCCAAAAACATAAAAAATTAAAGTTCCATTCTAAATTTTCCCGTGGAAGACAGAAAAAGTTATACCTTAGATGCGAATACTTACCTTGAAGATAAAAAGTTCCACTTTAATTCTAAATTTTCTCAATGAAAAAGAAATAAGTTACTGTTCATTTCTGTTTTTTCAAATAATATAAAAATTTTCAACTTCAGTTCAGATTTTTCTCAAAGAGATGAAAAAATTTAAAATAATGTTCCAAATTTTGCATAGAAGATAGAAAAGTCTAAGTTCACTTCTGAATTTTACCAAAGAACACAATTCAATTATGATTTTTCCAGAGAAAATCAAAATCTTCCACTTCAGTTTTAAGTTAACCAAGACATAAAGAAATCTAAAGTTCTATTCTAAATTTTTCCGTAGTAGATAGAAAAATAAATTTTTCTGTATTAGATTGAAAAAGCTATACCATAGTTGTGAATATTTTCCCGGAAGATAAAAGTTCTACTTCAATTTTAAATTTTCTCAACGAAGTGAAGAAAAGTTCATGTTCTATTCTGAATTATCTCAATGAAAAAGAAATAAGTTATTGATCAATTCTATTTTTCCAAAATAATATAAAAATTTTCCACTTCAATTCAGTTCTTTCTCAAAGAGATGAAAAAATTTAAAATAATGTTCCAAATTTTTCATAGAAGATAGAAAAGTTCAAGTTCTCTTCTTAATTTTACCAAAGAACACACTTCAATTCTAATTTCACCAGAGAAAATAAAAAGCTTCCACTTCAGTTCTTATTTCCCCCAAAGACACAAAAATTAAAGTTACATTCTAAATTTCCCCGTAGAAGATAGAAAAAGTTATACCTTAGATACAAATACTTACCTTGAAGATAAAAAGTTCCACTTTAATTCTAAATTTTTCTCAATGAAAAGAAATAAATTATTGTTCAATTCTATTTTTCCAAATAATATAAAAAGAATTTTACCAAAGAACACATTTCTCCAGAGAAAATAAAAATCTTCCACTTTAGTTTTTAATTTCACAAAGACACAAGGAAATTTAAAGTTCCATTCTAAATTTTCTAATTGAAGTGAAGAAAAGTTCCACTTCTATTCTGAATTTTTTCAATGAAAAAGAAATAAGTTATTGATCAATTCTATTTTTCCTAATAATATAAAATTTTCCCCTTCAGTTCAGATTTTTTTCAAAGAGAAGAAAAAATTTAAAATAATGTTTCGAATTTTTCATGGAAGATAGAAAATTTCAAATTCTCTTCTGAATTTTACCAAAGAACACAATTCAATTCTAATTTCTCCAGAGAAAATAAAAATCTTCCACTTTAGTTTTAAGGTCACCAAGACATAAAGAAATTTAAAGTTCTATTCTAAATTTTTCCGTAGTAGATAGAAAAAGCTACACCATAGTTGTGAATATTTGCTATGAAGATAAAAAGTTCTACTTCAATTTTAAATTTTCTAAACGAAGTGAAGAAAAGTTCAAGTTCTCTTCTGAATTTTCTCAATGAAAAATAAATAAGTTTTTGATCAATTCTATTTTTCCAAAATAATATAAAAATTTTCCACTTCACTTCAGATTTTTCTCAAAGAGATGAAAAAATTTAAAATAATGTTCTAAATTTTTCATAGAAGATAGAAAAATTCAAGTTCTCTTCTGAATTTTACCAAAGAACACAATTCAATTCTAATTTCTCCAGAGAAAATAAAAATCTTCCACTTCAGTTTTTAATTTCACAAAGAAACAAAGAAATTTAAAGTTCTATTCTAAATTTTTCCATAGAAGATAGAAAAAGCTATACCATAGCTGTGAATATTTGCTATGAAGATAAAAAATTATACTTCAATTCTAAATTTTCTCTACGAAGTGAAGAAAAGTTCAACATCTCTTCTGAATTTTCTCAATGAAAAGAAATAAGTTATTGATCAATTCTATTTTTCCAGGGAAAATAAAAATTTTCCACTTCAGTTCAGATCTTCTCAAAGAGATGAAAAATTTAAAATACTGTTCCAAATTTTTTCATACAAGATAGAAAAGTTCCACTTCGAATCTGAATTTTACAAAGAACACACTTCAATTCTAATTTCACCAGAGAAAATAAAAAGCTTCCACTTCAGTTTTTATTTCCCCAAAGACATAAAAAATTAAAGTTCCATTCTAAATTTTCCCGTAGAAGATAGAAAAAGTTATACCTTAGATGTGAATACTTACCATGAAGAAAAAAAGTTCCACTTTAATTCTAAAATTTTCTCAATGAAGTGAAGAAAAGTTCAAGTTCTCTTCTAATTTTTCCAAGAAAATAAAAAGGTTCCACTTCAGTTCTGGTTTTTCTCAAAGAGATGAAAAATTTAAAGTTCTGTTCTAAATTTTTCTGTAGATACTTTGATTCTGAATTTTCCCTCCAAGAAGAGAAAGGGTTCTGCTTTAATTCTATATTTTCTCAAAGAAGTGAAGAAAAGTTCAAGTTCCCTTCTGAATGTTTTCCCAGAGAAGAGAAAAGGTTCCACTTTAATTATGAGTTTTCACAACGAAGTGAAGAAAAGTTCAAGTTCTCTTCTGAATTTTCTCAAAGAAAAGAAAAAAGTTATAGTCCAATTCTAATTTTCTCCAAAGAAAATAAAAAATCTCCGAGTGGAAGGATTTTGCACGGGGTTGATTTTACATGTGGAGGGTGGTTTTCCAGGGATGAATTTTCAGAGACAATTTTACCGATTTTTTTCCGGAGCCGTAAGCTAACTTTTAAATTAAATTTTAGCTCCTTTGTCTTAGGGATTTACTCCTCAAATTTCTAAATTACAAAATGAGTGCATCGTTCTATTATTAACGACAATTTTTCAACCTCGTTCATCTAATCTCCAAAAACCATAGGTTAGGTTACGTATAAATAAATATTAATAAATAAATAAAAACATTTCTGCGTGTTTAAGTTAGGTTAGGTTAGCTTATCATGAGCACTCATGTTAGTTACGGCTCCGGAAAAAAATCGGTAAAATTGTCCTTGAAAATTTCATCCCTGGAACCCCCCCCCCCCCCCCCCATGTAAAATCAATCCCCGTGCAAAATCCTTGCAATAGGAGATTTTTTATTTTCTTTGGAGAAAATTAGAATTTGACTATAACTTTTTCCTTTTCTTTAAGAAAATTCAGAAGAGAACTTGAACTTTTCTTCACTTCGTTGTGAAAACTCATAATTAAAGTGGAAACTTTTCTCTTCTCTGGGAAAACATTCAGAAGGGAACTTGAACTTTTCTTTCACTTCTTTGAGAAAATATAAAATTAAAGCAGAACCCCTTTCTCTTCTTGGAGGAAAATTTAGAATCAAAGTATCTACACAAAAATTCAGAACAGAACTTTAAACTTTTCATCTCTTTGAGGAAAACCAGAACTGAAGTGGAACCTTTTTATTTTTTTGAAAAATTAGAAGAGAACTTGAACTTTTCTTCACTTCATTGAGAAAATTTAGAATTAAAGTGGAACTTTTTATCTTCATGGTAAGTATTCACATCTAAGGAATAACTTTTTCTATCTTCTTCGGGAAAATTTAGAATGGAACTTTAATATTTTATGTCTTTGGGGAAATAAGAACTGAAGTGGAAGCTTTTTTATTTTCTCTGGTGAAATTAGAATTGAAGTGTGTTCTTTGGTAAAATTCAGATTCGAAGTGGAACTTTTCTATCTTCTATGAAAAAATTGGGAACAGTATTTTAAATTCTTCATCTCTTTGAGAAAGATCTGAACTGAAGTGGAAAATTTTTATTTTCCCTGGAAAAATAGAATTGATCAATAACTTATTTCTTTTCATTGAGAAAATTCAGAAGAGATGTTTAACTTTTCTTCACTTCGTAGAGAAAATTTAGAATTGAAGTAAAACTTTTTATCTTCATAGCAAATATTCACAACTATGTTATAGCTTTTTCTATCTTCTATGGAAAAATTTAAAATAGAACTTTAAATTTCTTTGTGTCTTTGTGAAATAAAAACTGAAGTGGAAGATTTTTATTTTCTCTGGAGAAATTAGAATTGAATTGTGTTCTTTGGTAAAATTCAGAAGAGAACTTGGATTTTTCTATCTTCTATGAAAAATTTAGAACATTATTTTAAATTTTTTCATCTCTTTGAGAAAAATCTGAAGTGAAGTGAAAAAATTTTTATATTATTTTGGAAAAATAGAATTGATTAATAACTTACTTCTTTTTCATTGAGAAAATTCAGAAGAGAACTTGAACATTTCTTCACTTCGTTTAGAAAATTTAAAATTGAAGCAGAACTTTTTATTTTCGTAGCAAATATTCACAACTATGGTATAGCTTTTTCTATCCACTACGGAAAAATTTAGAATAGAACTTTAAATTTCTTTATGTCTTGGTGACCTAACAACTAAAGTGGATTTTTATTTTCTCTGGAGAAATAAGAATTGAATTGTGTTCTTTGGTAAAATTCAGAAGAGAGCTTCAACTTTTCTATCTTCCATGAAAATTTGGAACATTATTTTAAATTTTTTCATCTCTTTGAGAAAAATCTGAACTGAAGTGGAAAATTTTTATATTATTTGGAAAAATAGAATTGATCAATAGCTTATTTCTTTTTCATTGAAAAAATTCAGAATAAAAGTGGAACTTTTCTTCACTTCGTTCAGAAAATTTAGAATGGAACTTTAAATTTCCTTGTGTCTTTGTGAAATTAAAAACTGAAGTGGAAGATTTTTATTTTTCTCTGGAGAAATGTGTTCTTTGGTAAAATTCTTTTTATATTATTTGGAAAAATAGAATTGAACAATAACTTATTTCTTTTTCATTGAGAAAATTTAGAATTAAAGTGAAACTTTTTATCTTAAAGGTAAGTATTTGCATCTAAGGTATAACTTTTTCTACGGGAAAATTTAGAATGGAACTTTAATTTTTGTGTCTTTGGGGAAATAAGAACTGAAGTGGAAGCTTTTTACTTTCACTGGTGAAATTAGAATTGAAGTGTGTTCTTTGGTAAAATTCAGAAGAGAACTTGAACTTTTCTATCTTCTATGAAAAATTTGGAACCTTATTTAAAATTTTTTTCATCTCTGAGAAGAACTGAATTGAAGTGGAAAATTTTTATATTATTTTGGAAAAATAGATTTGATCAATAACTTATTTCTTTTTCATTGAGAAAATTCAGAATAGAACATGAACTTTTCTTCACTTCGTTGAGAAAATTTAAAATTGAAGTAGAACTTTTTATCTTCCGGGAAAATATTCAAAACTATGGTATAGCTTTTTCTATCTACTACGGAAAAATTTAGAATAGAACTTTAAATTTCTTTATGTCTTGGTGAACTTAAAACTGAAGTGGAAGACTTTTATTTTCTCTGGAAAAATCATAATTGAATTGTGTTCTTTGGTAAAATTCAGAAGTGAACTTGGACATTTGGAAAAATAGAATTGAACAGTAACTTTTTTCTTTTTCATTGAGAAAATTTAGAATTAAAGTGGGACTTTTTATCTTCAAGGTAAGTATTCGCATCTAAGGTATAAATTTTTCTATCTTCTACGGGAAAATTTAGAATGGAACTTTAATTTTTTATGTCTTTGGGGAAATAAGAACTGAAGTGGAAGCTTTTTATTTTCTCTGGTGAAATTAGAATTGAAGTGCGTTCTTTGGTAAAATTCAGAATCGAAGTGAAACTTTTCTATCTTCTATGGAAAATTTGGAACATTATTTTAAATTTTTTTCATCTCTTTGAGAAAGATCTGAATTGAAGTGGAAAATTTTTATATTATTTTGGAAAAATAGAATTGATCAATAACTTATTTCTTTTTCATTGAGAAAATTCAGAATAGAACTTGAACTTTTCTTCACTTCGTTGAGAAAATTTTAAATTGAAGTAGGACTTTTTATCTTCCGGGAAAATATTCACAACTATTGTATAGCTTTTTCAATCTAATACAGAAAAATTTAGAATAGAACTTTAAATTTCTTTATGTCTTGGTGAACTTAAAACTGAAGTTGAAGATTTTTATTTTCTCCGGGGAAATTAGAATTGAACTGTGTTCTTTGGTAAAATTCAGAAGTGAACTTGAACTTTTCTATCTTCTATGAAAAATTTGGAACATTATTTTAAAATTTTTCATCTCTTTGAGAAAAATCTGAACTGAAGTGGAAAATTTTTATATTATTTGGAAAAATATAATTGATCAATAACTTATTTCTTTTTCATTGAGAAAATTTAGGATCGAAGAGGAACTTTTTATCTTCTATGAAAAATTTGAAACATTATTTTAAATTTTTTCATCTCTTTGAGAAATATCTGAATTGTAGTGGAAAATTTTTATTTTCCCTGGAAAAATTGAATTGATCAATAACTTTTTTTTTTTCATTGAGAAGATTCGGAATAGAACTTGAACTTTTCTTCACTTCGTTGAGAAAATTGAAAATTGAAATAGAACTTTTTATCTTCCGGGAAAATATTCAAAACTATGGTATAGCTTTTTCTATCAATTACGGAAAAATTTAGAATAGAACTTTAAAGTTCTTTATCTCTTTGTGAAATAAAGAAGTGAAGTGGAAGATTTTTATTTTCTCTGGAGAAATTAGAATTGAATTGTGTTCTTTGGTAAAATTCAGAAGAGAACTTGGACTTTTCTATCTTCTATGAAAAATTTGGAACATTATTTTAAATTTTTTCATCTCTTTGAGAAAAATCTGAACTGAAGTGGAAATTTTTTATAAAAATGGAATTGATCAGTAACTAATTTCTTTTTCATTGAGAAAATTCAGAATAGAACTTGAACTTTTCTTCACTTCGTTGAGAAAATTTAAAATTGAAGTAGAACTTTTTATCTTCCGGGAAAATATTCACAATTATGGTATAGCTTTTTCTATCTAATACAAAAAAATTTGGAATTTGTCAAATTGGTTTAGGAAGGATATTAAGAAAAGAACTTGTTCTGAAAAGATATAATGAAGCCTTTTGAAAAGTATTGCTTGATGCTGGGGTGTGCAAAAAGTCGTAAAGTAAAGTTGTGGGTGAAAAAGATGAGTACTTCAACTTGTAAAATTGGTTTAGGGGGGAAATTAAGAAAAGAACTTGTTCTGAAATGCCTTTTGAAAAGTATTGCTTGATGTTGGGGTGTGCAAAAAGTCGTAAAGTAAAGTTGTGGTGAAAAAGATGACTACTTCAACTTGTAATATTGGTTTAGGAGGGACATTACGTAAAGAACTTGTTCTGAAAAGATATAATAAAGCCTTTTGAAAAGTATTGCTTGATCTTGGGGTATTCAAAAAGCCTTAAAGTAAAGCTTTAGGTGAAAAAGATAAGTACTTCAACATGTAAAATTGGTTTAGCAGGGATAGTAAGAAAAAGAACTTGTTCTGAAAAGATATAATAAAGCCTTTTGAAAAGTATTGCTTGATGTTGGAGTACGCAAAAAGTCGTAAAGTAAAGTTGTGGGTGAAAAGGATGAGTACTTCAACTTGTAAAATTGGTTTAGGAAAGGACATTAAGAAAGGAACTTGTTCTGAAAAGATATAATAAAGCCTTTTTAAAAGTATTGCTTGATGTTGGAGTATGCAAAAAGTCGTAAAGTAAAGTTGTGGGTGAAAAGGATGAGTACTTCAACTTGTAAAATTGGTTAGGAGAGGGCATTAAGAAAGGAACTTGTTCTGAAAAGAAATAATAAAGCCTTTTGAAAAGTATTGCTTGATGTTGGGGTATTCAAAAAGTCGTAAAGTAAAGTTGTGGGTGAAAAGGATGAGTACTTCAACTTGTAATCTGGTTTAGGAAGGACATTAAGAAAGGAACTTGTTCTGAAAAGATATTAAAAAGCCTTTTGAAAAGTATTGCTTGATGTTGGGGTATTCAATAAATTGTAAAGTAAAGTCGTGGTGAAGAGGATGAGTACTTCAACTTGTAAAATGCGATTTAAAAGGGGTATTAAGAAAGGAACTTGTTCTGAAAAGATATAAAAAAGCCTTTCGAAAAGTATTGCTTGATGTTGGGGTGTGAAAAAAGCCGTAAAGTAAAGTTGTGGGTGAAAAAGATGAGTACTTCAACTTGTAAAATTGGTTTAGGAAGGACTTTAAGTAAAGAACTTGTTCTGGAAAGATATAACAAAGCCTTTTGAAAAGTATTGCTTGATGTTGGGGTGTGCAAAAAGTCGTAAAGTAAAGTTGTGGGTGAAAAAGATGAGTACTTCAACTTGTAAAATTGGTTTAGGAGGGACATTACGTAAAGGACCTGTTCTGAAAAGATATAATAAAGCCTTTTGAAAAATATAGCTTGATGTTGTGGTGTGCAAAAAGCCTTAAAGTAATGTTGTGGGTGAAAAAGATGAGTACTTCAACTTGTAAGATTGGTTTAGGAGGGATATTAAGAAAAGAACTTGTTCTGAAAAGATATAATAAAGCCTTTTGAAAAGTACTGCTTGATGTTGGAGTATGCAAAAAGTCGTAAAGTAAAGTTGCGGGTGAAAAAGATGAGTACTTCAACTTGTAAAATTGGTTTAGGAAGGACATTACGTAAAGAACTTGTTCTGAAAAGATATAAAAAAGTCTTTGAAAGTATTGCATGGTGTTGGGGTATTCAAAAAGTTGTAAAGTAAAGTTGTGTTGAAAAGGATGAGTACTTCAACTTGTAAAATTGGTTTGAGAAGGACATTAAGAAAGGAGCTTGTTCTGAAAAGTATAAAAAAGCCTTTTGAAAAGTATTGCTTGATGTTGGGGTATTCAAAAAGTTGTAAAGTAAAGTGTGGTGAAAAGGATGAGTATTTCAACTTGTAAAATGGGTTTAAGAGGGGTATTATAAAAGGAACTTGTTCTGAAAAGATATAATAAAGCCTTTTGAAATTTGGGGGGCCCTTCTCTGTCTCAAGTTTGCAAAAAAATATTAAAAATGGGGGGCGAAAACGTTGGGGGGGGGCTCTTTGGGGGCCCGGGGGCCCTTTGGGGGCCCGGGGGCATTTGAAGGCTCAGGGGCCCTTTGGAGTCTCGGGGGCCCTTTGGGGGGCTGGGGGGCTATTGGGGGGCTGGGGGGCATTGGGGGAGCGAAGGACCTTTGGGAGCCCAGGGGGCCTTTGGGGGCCGGGGGGTTCCTTCGGGGTTGGGGGTCGGGGCCCTTTGGGGTTGGGGTAGGGGGGTTGTTGGGGTAGGGGACCTCACAAGACTGTTCAAATGGAAGTTGTGTATTATAATGACCACAGAGTTTCACCCTCAAATCATCTTCTCTATCATCTTCGAAAATAATCTTCTAAAATGCCTCAAACGGTTTCGCTTAAATCATCTTCTAAAATGTCTCAAACGGTTTCGCCCAAATAATCCCTAAACGTAATTTCTTCTGCGTGTTCATTTTGTTTTGGCATCCCTGCGCTGTCACATTTGAAATTCCTAGGAAACCCTTTCCCGCGTTAATCTCTTCATCTCTAAGATGTTCCTAGCTACACTATTATGGTTTCGATAGAATATCAATTTATCACTCTGACCTAAAGATCGGAGAAGCCGTATTTAAAAAAGGATTTTTCTGTCTCTTTAGACTCCCGCATAATTCCAAGATAACAAGTGATATCATTTATAATTCCTGACACTAAAGATCAAAGAAGCCATATTTAAAAATAGAATATTAATTTATCTCTGTCACGTAAGATCTGAGAAGCCATATTTAAAAATAGAATTCCTATCTCTTTAGAATCCGGTATAATTCCTAGGAAAAAAGGGATGTCATTTCTAATTCCTCTTTCGTAGATCAATAATTCCCCTCGATTATGCAAATCAATTTCTCGGAAATCCACTTCCCCTTTGATTACGCAATCAATTTCTCGGAAATCCACTTCCTCCTCGAGTCCTAGATCTATACATCTCCCCCAACCGTTAATGCGCATGTGCAAACTTCACCCCAGTGTCATTACACAATCACGAACAACAAATAAATCGACCTTGAAAGAGGTGTCAGTGACCCCATTAGAATCAATAAACCACGAAAATACATCAAAGTGAGAAAAATCCACTTTTTTCATTCTCAGTGACAAAAACCATGAAAACATGCATAAATTATGTACTGATCGGAGTCATTGAACCCTTACTACTGCCGTTATTGATGTTAAAAGTAAAGATCACTATTTAGTAGTGTCGAGAGTTAATTTAGAGCTGAAATATCGGAAGGGTAGCTACCTCCCGGGAAGTTATGATGTTGGCAGACTCCAGGATGAGAATTTGAAAGAAACTTTCCAGGAACAGTTGAATATTAAACTTGAGAGTTTAAAATTTGATAATGTGGAAGATGGTTGGAATAATTTTAGAAAAATAATTTGTGAAGTTGCTGAAGATGGATTAGGGAAGAAAGCTAGAACTGCAGCTAAGAATATTAGTGAAAAAGCTTTATTTTTAATAGAAAGGAGAAAGGACTTGTACAAGAATTATATGAGTGATAGATCATATGAAAACAAGAGGAATGTAAAGAAAATAGAGAAAGTATTAAATATATGAAATAAGGAGGCGTGACGTGGAGGCCAAGGATAAAATTGTTGAGGATCTGGAAGATGCAGCTAGACGGCATAATAGTAAAATATTGTACTAGCATGTTAACAAATTGAGAGGGAGTAGTCAATCCGGACTTAGTCCGGTTAAAGATAGGAATAGGGCCACAATTAGCAATAAGAAAAAAACTAAAGAGAGATGGGCCGAACATTTTGAGAATTTGCTTAACCGAGATAGAGTTGCAGGAAAAGATGTAGCGGAAAGTAAAAAGTTTGTGATACCTTGGATTTGAAGAAAGATTTGTTTTGTGAGGAGGAATTAGCGACAGTACTAAAGGGATTAAAAAATAATAAGGCTCCAGGTGCTGATAGGGTGGTAAATTAATTTCTCAAAAATGGTAGCTCTGAGGTTAGAAATAAGTTAGTGAAGATTTTGAATGTGATTTTTGAAAAAGGGGAAGTACCTAACAATTTTAGGAAAACCATAATTTAGCCACTTTATAAGAAAGGTGATAAAAGTGAGTGCGGTAATTATCGAGGCATTAGTCTGGTTCCTGTAGGTTGTAAATTACTTAGTAATATAATACTTTTTAGGCTGAGAGATGCCGTAGACAATGTTTTAAGAGAAGAACAGTGCGGTTTTAGAAAATGTAGAGGATGTGTCGACCAAATTTTCACTCTTAGGCTAATAATTGAGAAGTGCCTGAGTTTTCAAACACCTTTGGTCCTCAGTTTTATAGATTATGAGCAAGCGTTCAATTCTGTTGATAGAAGAGCTTTAGTAAAGGTTTTATCCTTGTATGGTATACCAGACAAATAAATTAAAGTGATTAATGCTATGTACGAGAATAACACTGCTGCAGTAAAGTAGGAAATGAGGTTAGCAGCTGGTTTTTTTATTGAATCAGGAGTTAAGCAGGAATGTGTTCTATCTCCTTTTATATGGATTATTTTAATGGTTTTGTCTTAAGGAGAACAGGAAAAGCAATGTGAGACCACGGAATCAAATGGGAAGGAAAAAGTCTCCTGGCCTTAGATTATGCTGATGATTTAAGATTCCTAGATGAAAGTATGAGCAAAATGAATGAAGTTTTGAGGTTTTGCGAGTTCAGGGTGCTAGAATAGGTTTGAAAATTAATATTAAGAAAACTAAGTCACTAAGGCTAGGAACAAGTGAAGATGAAAAGGTGACGTTGGGTAATGCAAAGATTGATCAGGTGGGCAGCCTCACTTACCTTGGTAGTATTATTAGTAAAGATGGTGGTATAAGCAGAATAGCCAAGGCTCAGGGTGTTTTTTCGCATTAAAAAAAGTTTGGAAAAATAGTAGATAAGTCTGCAAACCAAGATTAAAATACTAGAAGCTACAAATAGAGGGCGAGGGTCAGATTCTACCGGGACAAGAATTCCAGGGCGAACAACAGGGCGAACAGGACCACACGCCTACTTCTAGGCCCATCAGAGATGTTTCCATGCATAATACATACTAACGGGAATGACTTCAGACCTGTTCTTATAGAAAATTGTAGCTTGGATATACGCAATAGTCCCAAGGGGTCTTAGCAACCGGTCATAGCAACCATAACTAATATAAGGAAGGGTTTTCAGTATGGTTGATATTAGTGTGAGAATAGAATTACAGGAGAGAGAACAGCTTTTCTATACTCGTTTTTTATTTACCAAGATATATATTTGCAATAATGAGTGGTATGTTTACACTATTAGAAGTTGATAGTGTCAGCAGCAGTAGCAGCAATGATACAAGAGTACCAAACATTGCAGTAGAAGTTACAAGAGGATCTCGACTTTGTCTTGAATGGGATGAAGTATATGCAAGATACATGAGATCATTGAGTAAATTTAAATTGGAGGAACAATTATGCTTCGCTGCAAAAAGTTGACATAGTGCATATCCATAGAATTCAAAGCGCTTTAATTGAAATAGTAAAACATATTGCGGAGAATTAGTTATATCAGTAATTGTATGTGTAATATATATTATTGTTGTAATTATATTCATACACAATAAAATTGTTTCGAAATCGAAAATGTTCTCTTTCTTCTTGTTAGATTTTTTGGGTAGGTTAGCGAATATTCTTGCAGTGGAATGAATTGTGGTTAGTCTAGAGTCAGCAGTTAGAGTGTTAAGATCGAAAAATGAATTAATTTGAGAAAGAGAGAATTATGTCGAATCTTGTGATTATGAAAACACGTTTGATTCTAGATGACGATTTTCTCGAGTTATCTCCAACGGAAAATATTTTCTCTAGGAACACTTGACAATGTAATGAGAAATGATTCTCCACCGTTGGACTATTGTATGCAGCTTTTACGTCGCGGTTCAAATGCATTTACCCAATTTATTGATATGGTTATTGACGCAAAGCAAAATAATATCGTGAATTTACTTTCGAACACATTGCCATAGATTCTATCTAGATGAAACTATCTTCAAAACAAGTTACGAAACGTCACAAGTTACTCCTCTCTCTCCCTCTCCTCCTCTGAATTTATCAAACGTAAATCAGTTTCATTTTAGCTGCGAGAGAGTTGACACTGGAAACAAAAATGTTCTATAAATGTCTACTATGTGCGAGTACTCTTTGCAGTTGGTCATAACGTAAGAATTGCACAATTAGTGATGAGTATGATGAAAAGTGCAAATTATGCAATCCATGTAAATTGCACAGAGGATATGCAGCACAAATTAAAGGCTATAATTTATGTCTTGAAGATATTTGTGACTCTCACCCTAGAGGACATCTATTTTCCATTTGTCACTAAGACAAATATGATCAGTGGTAGAATACTTATCCTGGTATGATTAGAAAGAACCCTAAACAAGATTTTTAGTTTATTTCTACGAGATTGGGATCTTCGTGATTTTAGATTATTTTGGGAGGAAGAATCAGGACTAAGATTCAACTGTTGGGGTTACAAGACAATTTGATTTCTTCATCATCAGTGTGACAACACTACCTAAACCTAGTGATTTTTATTTTGCTCTTACAGAATGTGATTATCCCTTGAAAACACTGCATGTGATGTTGCTTCAAATAGGCAAATTGAAACACGTGAACTTCACAATATGAATGCAAATAGCATCATTAACTATACAAAGAGACATGATAAGAGTGAATTTATATAGTACAGTAGAAAATGTAAGCCTGACTTTGCAGCCAATCAAGATCAATATACAGTGAATTCAAATGATCTACCAGCATTAGTTGTTCTCGACAGTTGGCTGTACACAGATGAAGAAGAAATCTAAAGTGGAGAGTAAAGACATTGTTGTGCATATACGTTATAATAATAACCAAATTTATATTCATTTTAAAGCACTTTACTCGTAAGGCACTAAAACCAATATTATACAGGTCCAAGAGCATATTTTCTACCATAAAGTCGTTCAGACGTGGATTTCCAACGTAAATTTGAGAAACTGCTTGTAAGTATTACCACGACATCTGAAAACAAAATATAGAAGCGCATGAAAACCACAACTTTTAGTCGTTAGATCCTGCATTCTCTTCCGGTTTTGAATCATAGTTTTTCCAATGCTTTCAATATAGTTGTTGATGTGTGGAGTGTAGAATGTATAAGGTAGACCAAGAGGATTAAAATTCAATAGTCTTCATTGTTTGAAAGATGCACAGCCAACGACCTGTCTTTGAGCTCGATGGACTGCTATTAACAATGAAAATAGCATTGTTTATACTTTGAATTTTTCCAAGGAAGTCCGATGGTATGCAATAGGATCTGTATTTGGAAATGTAGGGGTCCATTATAAATACACTGATTATTTGACTAGTGTTTCATGGTGCAAGGTCTAGTAGAACACTGCCTTCCGGAGTGGTTTCCCAATAAGTTTCAAATTAATTTAACGAGATTATTGTGATACTCTCAGGTAATGGGTCGGCAAATGTGCATTCTAAACGCACACTCCCCGTTCGAACTATGCTCATATCTTGAGTGCCAGACAAGTCTAGTACAATGATAACATGTGTTTTAGCCAACATTTCATCGGTTATACCATTTTCAAATAGTTGTGAATCGTGATCTAGGGATTGCATTGTCAACTCATACAGTGTCCTATAGGACTTATCAAAAGACAGATTGTAGAGTGAGATTCCATTTACTTTACTTACAAGAGATGAAAGCCCAAACATTTCAAATTTATTTGGGCAACCTGTCCACGATCCTATTGCACTAGCACTTTTTACGAACGCCAAGGCTAATTTTGATAGAATTTCACCATTGATAAAGGATGCGTCAGTGAAGATGCACGAGCCTGTGGCAATATGACGTTGATTGGTGATTTTATGAGAAACAAGTAATTTAATTTTATTTCCACTGGCTCTCATTTTTTCCACTGCCAAAGCAACAGTAGTCATAACCTGCTGCTATCGTATATGAAGTATAGCCGAAGTGAGAGAGAGTTACATGAGGATTGGCAGGAAATTCCTTTCGTAAAATTAAATTGGATGGAGCAAGCGTAAATTTTATATCCACTTTAATGTTTGGTTGTAGCCATTGCGGTATATTAAATATCTTTTGATATATTTTTCCAACTAAATGTAATTCACTAGTCGAAGCATTTTTAAGTGCATCAGTACTATTAGTATCTGTAATATATTCATACACATTGGAGGAACCTCTCAATTCCTTGTATGATTTCGGTGTCATCAACATGAAATGTATATAGCTCGTATAATTTGAGAGATTGTTGCTAGTGCTCACTAGTGTTCCATTTATGTAGACACTGATTTGTCGAAATAAATTATGTAATATATAACTTTCATAGGATATTCCATTGGCAAGAATTGGCATTGTGTTGTCTGATTTCTTGACTATCACATGTTAATCTACAAATGTCGAAGAAATGTCCAGAAAGTAGTCTTCATTGAAATACATTTGAAAGTGGATATTACTGTAGAGCGGTTGTTGTGGATATAATTGTTCATAGTATCCATGTTTTACACTCAAATCATCATTTTCTGTATTGAATAGATTTAAAGATGAAGTGATTGAAGGATGGAAATCCTTTTGAGGTAGATATGCCATTGTTCAGTCTAGGAAAAGAAATCCCGTTTCGATCTAACAGTTCTCTTCCTTGGGCTTCTTCTTCGTTTGCTTTTAAAGTAGTTGTTTTTTTTCCTTCTTTTCTTTGATAGGAGTTATGTCTTTTGTTTCTGACCTGAGTAGAGACTAATGAGTGATGCACTGTTTCTCAACCTTTTTAAGCCTTTTCCATATTGTCGTGATTTCAATTGCTCGCTCAGGGTTCGTGCACTGGACCTAAGATTTTCCGGAGCACTTTTTTAAAATTCTTGCCAAAGCCCCAATCATATAGTGTAGAGGATGCAAAATCTGTCGCAGCCGGTACAATATATTTTTTAGCCAGGGGTAGTGAAAAGCGAAACAGCTTAGCAAACCAACTACCAAGATCATAGCCCAACATTGATGAATGACCTTTATAATAGTCCATTCTATTTTCCTGTTGTCATGGACAAGAGTAGCAACATAGCAGTCAATATCAGGACAAACGAATACCATTTTTCTTTAGACATCTTGTTATTGAACACCGACAATGATGGTTCGAAAATGACATGTAATCACGGGCAAACCTTTTGATATTGCTAGAGGATCACCCAATTCAGTCCTTAGTATTAACTGACAAAGTTCCAAATAAAAAGTGTTTACAGGGATGTGGTGAAGCTGCATTATATTCTAAAGGTGAATACGATCTTGACTGGTTTTTCGTTCAAGAACTCCTAGGAGGGGAACATTGATATTGCCAAGTCTGGATGTTTCAAAAAGAAGCATAGAGAAATATGCAAGTGTCCGAGAAGAAGGCAGAGGGTGAGTCAGCAAAAATAACATTATTGTTTCCAGCACTTTTAAAATTGATTATATTGGGCTTAAAACCTAGAACATCTCTTAGATTATCATTGAGAATAATCTTTTTATTGGCAATGGTTGAACTAATGTAGATCTTGCCATCTTCCTTGGAATAGTTGAATTGAAAGGCTCATTTTTTTACGAGCGGAAATTCTTTTATTGATAGGGCGACACAAATCATTCATACAACTGAGTTCCTTATATAGTATTACGACAAATGGATATTCAAATAAATTGATTTTTTGAATTTTATGTTGATCGCTAACGAGTGAAGGCAAATCATAGGATCTAATTTTTATATTCTATATGTGATCTTTTCTCCGGATATCATATGTATTTTTGAGAATACAGTGGACAAGAACCACTTCATATGCGCCATCAAATTTGAAAGTGGGAGAGTTTCGTCCAAAAATCACTTGTTTTATTCAAATCATTGTAGAGTGGATCAGATACACTGAAGATGAATGTAACATAGAAATCATTGGGCATTGTTAATTTCTTCAAGTGCAACCCAAGAATCAAAATCAGAGTTGTATCCTAGCCAGCAAACAAGCAACTGTCTCCTGCCCCTGCGAGTACGACTCTTTAATATCTTTTCAGATTCATAAATTTCACTACTGTTCCAAACTTTTTGTACTTCATAATCATCAAAAACACAGAGAATCTCATCATCTTTGTTGTCTCGCAGACGATATGCTATGGATTTGGTTTATAGGATTTTTGACACTTTAATAAGTTCAGTGGACCACAAATAATTCCCCTTTTCAAAAATACTAGCTGTTCTATTATTTCGAACAGTGTCGCGAACATTGAATTTTTCTTCCCAATTTTTTCAGTGGAATATTGTTAAACAAAAGTGTCATATGTGTTTTCCTGTGATGAACTTCCTGAGGACAAACATTGGACAGAGATCGATGAGGTCGTTGGTAATATATTTGCATGATTTTATCTAAATCATGAATAAAAGCAGCAGTATTTTTCTGTGTACAATATCTCGAAATTAATAGTCAAATCGTTCTTATCAACCGTTCGGGCAATGCAGCCTTTATCGGTCTATGACTATGATAGACCTTTGTATTATATTTCAATAGAACCTTTTCCACATGTGGATTAACAAATTCACTGCCACGATCACTTTGAATTTTTCATAAATATCCTGTTTGACGATACTTTCTATAGCCCAAGGAACTTCAACACCTCTCTTTGACCGCAATGGAATAGCATATGCATGCAACTAAAGCCCCTATGATAGAATCCATTTGTATATTGTAGAATCTCATCTGTAACTTGGCAGTGGGAAAACATATTTCCACGTACCCTATGATTGATAGTTGTACATACCAGTACTTGAACTACCAAAAATTCATACCAGTACTTGATGCTTTCAATAGTATTGAGTCGAACTCTTGGCTGATTATTGATGATTTAGCTGAATTCATTGAAAAATGGTCTCAAGAAAAGCTACATTTGTTTACTGTTCGCTCACACCATGAACACATTTCAATAACACTTGTTCTTTACAATCTGTTTTATGGGAGGAAGTGTATGAAAACCCCTGCTTTGAAATCTGCAGACTATATAATCTACAGAGTTGTTCGTGATTCAAGTTCTTTAATAACTCTCAATAAACAAGTATATCCCGGTGCTCCAAAATTTCTATTTTCAGCCTACTGTCAGGGAAAAAAAAATAAACCCTAAGGCTACATTCTCTTGGATCTTAATCAGAATACACCCAAGGATTTGCGTGTATTCATAGATATGTTTGACAATGAAATTACAGTATATCTTCCAGTGAACAGTAGAAAAGGCTATTATTTGCCATCATGAGACTGAAGAAACTACACAAAAATACACTTATTTTCCGTTCTAAGCACTTCAAAACCCCCGCTTAGGAAAGCCATATTCAAACATGGCGTGGACAAAGAATTAATTAATCTAATATATGAACTTTGTTTAAATTTAACCGAGGGCAATGTACAGCTGCCAGAAGGTGTTAGACAACAGACAAACCAACTTCGTTCCGCTGTACGTGCCTTGGCGTGCAAGAACAAAGGAACAATTTTTAAAAGAAAACATCTCCTTCAAGCGCGTGGTAGCTTTTCTACACTTTTACTGCCTATAATTCAGGACTTGTTAACACTTTTGTCTAGATGGTTAAACCCTACAAAGTGACCCTAAGTGAGTCGTCCTTTCACCAATCGTACACTTTGAGGACAATCTAAGCAAATTATTTAATGATGAAAATATTGCGGATGATAAAAATCTAGTTTTACTTGAAGATGCCCTTCGTCGTGTGGACAGACATAGACCCGATCGTCAGAGTCCCGTCAATGTAAGTGTCATTGATCCTCCTCAGACGTCTCTTCATAATTATACAGCAACAACTGCAACAACACAATCAATTGAGAAGTAATTGAATTTAGTAGTGACAACCATTGGAAACCTACTGCCGCACTCATATTTGAACAGAGTAAAAGAGTTTTAACATATATCATGGTGGAAAGTGATGATTACCAAGTTCAAGTTGATAGCTAAGGTAAAGGGATTATAATTCAAGGAAAAAGCTATAATCTACTTGATTTCATTTGTGATATGGTTACAAATCGTAAAGGACTTTTATCATTTGACAATAATCTATAACACTTTTTAAATACAATAAACTTCCCCAAAAAGTCTCATCAGCAATAAACAAATTCTAAAGAAATTAAAGATGTATAGCAGTGCCAGTCCTATAACAACTACACCATTTAAAAACAAGAAGAAAATTTTAAATCAATCTTGGAAAATACTGGTACTCCAAGCAGTAGCAGCAGCATTGATTTGATAGCACCAGTGGCGGCTAGACAAAAGGGAAGACGTATTGATATCAACTCACCCTCATAAGCACCACCCACCAGTATGCAAAAGGGTAGCGGGCACTATACTACGTGTTTACGTTCAAAATAGATAGTTTTAAAACATTTTTATGAAAATATTGGTGAATTGGGATTTCCCCCACAACACTTTCTAAAGTCGTCGTCAATGACGGTCTAAGCACTTAAAAAAGTGAAAAAGAGTATCTAAAATATGAGCCAAGTTACACTCTATATCGGAATCATAGGGTTCGTGGAAATCACTATCGACAAACTAAAGCCATTTTCCCACTGCATATAATGCAAGTTGATTTTAAACTCTAGATGAGATTCAAAGACGTTGCAATACACCCTACAATGTATTTTAGTGGCAACTAGGGGCTTTAGTCGCTATGCATATTGCTATTCCATTGCGGTCAAAGAGAGGTGTTGAAGTTCCTTGGGCTATAGAAAGTATCGTCGAACAAGATATTTATAGAAAAATTCAAAGTGATCGTGGCAGTGAATTTGTTAATCCACATGTGGAAAAGGTTCTATTGAAATATAATACAAAGGTCTATCATAGTCATAGACCGATAAAGGCTGCATTGCCCGAACGGTTGATAAGAACGATTTGACTATTAATTTCGAGATATTGTACACAGAAAAATACTGCTGCTTTTATGCATGATTTAGATAAAATCATGCAAATATATTACCAACGACCTCATCGATCTCTGTCCAATGTTTGTCCTCAGGAAGTTCATCACAGGAAAACACATATGACACTTTTGTTTAACAATATTCCACTGAAAAAATTGGGAAGAAAAATTCAATGTTCGCGACACTGTTCGAAATAATAGAACAGCTAGTATTTTTGAAAAGGGGAATTATTTGTGGTCCACTGAACTTATTAAAGTGTCAAAAATCCTATAAACCAAATCCATAGCATATCGTCTGCGAGACAACAAAGATGATGAGATTCTCTGTGTTTTTGATGATTATGAACTACAAAAAGTTTGAAACAGTAGTGAAATTTATGAATCTGAAAAGATATTAAAGAGTCGTACTCGCAGGGGCAGGAGACAGTTGCTTGTTTGCTGGCTAGGATACAACTCTGATTTTGATTCTTGGGTTGCACTTGAAGAAATTAACAATGCCCAATGATTTCTATGTTACATTCATCTTCAGTGTATCTGATCCACTCTACAATGATTTGAATAAAACAAGTGATTTTTGGACGAAACTCCCCCACTTTCAAATTTGATGGCGCATATAAAGTGGTTCTTGTCCAATGTATTCTCAAAAATACATATGATATCCGGAGAAAAGATCACATATATGATATAAAAATTAGATCCTATGATTTGCCTCCACTCGTTAGCTATCAACATAAAATTCAAAAAATCAATTTATTTGAATATCCATTTGTCGTAATACTATATAAGGAACTCAGTTGTATGAATGATTTGTGTCGCCCTATCAATAAAAGAATTTCCGCTCGTAAAAAAATGAGCCTTTCAATTCAACTATTCCAAGGAAGAGGGCAAGATCTACATTAGTTCAACCATTGCCAATAAAAAGATTATTCTCAATGATAATTTAAGAGATGTTCTAGGTTTTAAGCCCAATATAATCAATTTTAAAAGTGCTGGAAACAATAATGTTATTTTTGCTGACTAACCCTCTACCTTCTCCTCGGACACTTGCATATTTCTCTATGCTTCTTTGTTGAAACATCCAGACTTGGCAATATCAATGTTCCCCTCCTAGGAGTTCTTGAACGAAAAACCAGTCAAGATCGTATTCACCTTTAGAATATAATGCATCTTCACCACATCCCTGTAAACACTTTTTATTTGGAACTTTGTCAGTTAATACTAAGGACTGAATTGGGTGATCCTCTAGCAATATCAAAAGGTTTGGCCGTGATTACATGTCATTTTCGAACCATCGTTGTCGGTGTTCAATAACAAGATGTCTAAAAGAAAAATGGTATTCGTTTGTCCTGATATTGACTGCTATGTTGCTACTCTTGGTCCATGACAACAGGACAATAGAATGGACTATTATAAAGGTCATTCATCAATGTTGGGCTA
This sequence comes from Artemia sinica, assembly GCA_027921565.1. Taxonomy (NCBI): domain Eukaryota; kingdom Metazoa; phylum Arthropoda; class Branchiopoda; order Anostraca; family Artemiidae; genus Artemia; species Artemia sinica. The sequence continues at coordinate 252,528 of JAPEVW010000208.1, read as the reverse complement.
TGATCTTGGTAGTTGGTTTGCTAAGCTGTTTCGCTGTTCACTACCCCTGGCTAAAAAATATACTGTACCGGCTGCGACAGATTTTGCATCCTCTACACTATATGATTGGGGCTTTGGCAAGAATTTTAAAAAAGTGCATCGGAAAATCTTAGGTCCAGTGCACGAACCCTGAGCGAGCAATTGAAATCTCGACAATATGGAAAAGGCTTAAAAAGGTTGAGAAATAGTGCATCACTCATTAGTCTCTACTCAGGTCAGAAACAAAAGACATAACTCCTATCAAAGAAAAGAAGGAAAAAACAACTACTTTAAAAAGCAAACGAAGAAGAAGCCCAAGGAAGAGAACTGTTAGATCGAAACAGGATTTCTTTTCCTAGACTGAACAATGGCATATCTACCGCAAAAGGATTCCCATCCTTCAATCACTTCATCTTTAAATCTATTCAATACAAAAAATGTTGATTTGAGTGTAAAACATGGATACTATGAACAATTATATCCACAACAACCGCTCTACAATAATATCCACTTTCAAATGTATTTCAATGAAGACTACTTTCTGGACATTTCTTCGACATTTGTAGATTAACATGTGATAGTCAAGAAATCAGACAACAGAATGCCAATTCTTGCCAATGGAATATCCTATGAAAATTATATATTACATAATTTATTTCGACAAATCAGTGTCTACATAAATGGAACACTAGTGAGCACTAGCAACAATCTCTCAAATTATACGAGCTATGTACATTTCATGTTGATGACACATAAGTCATACAAGGAATTGAGAGGTTCCTCCAATGTGTATGAATATATTACAGATACTAATAGTACTGATGCACTTAAAAATGCTTCGACTAGTGAATTACATTTAGTTGGAAAAATATATCAAAAGATATTTAATATACCGCAATGGCTACCACCAAATATTAAAGTGGATATAAAATTTACGCTTGCTCCATCCAATTTAATTTTACGAAAGGAATTTCCTGCCAATCCTCATGTAACTCTCTCTCACTTCGGCTATACTTCATATACGAAAGCAGCAGGTTATGACTACTGTTGCTTTGGCAGTGGAAAAAGTGAGAGCCAGTGGAAATAAAATTAAATTACTTGTTTCTCATAAAATCCCCAATCAACGTCATATTGCCACAGGCTCGCGCATCTTCACCGACACATCCTTTATCAATGGTGAAATTCTATCAAAATTAGCCTTGGCGTTCGTAAAAAGTGCTAGTGCAATAGGATCGTGGACAGGTTGCCCAGATAAATTTGAAATGTTTGGGCTTTCATCTCTTGTAAGTAAAGTAAATGGAATCTCACTCTACAATCTGTCTTTTGATAAGTCCTATAGGACACTGTATGAGTTGACAATGCAATCCCTAGATCACGATTCACAACCATTTGAAAATGGTATAACCGATGAAATGTTGGCTAAAACACATGTTATCATTGTACTAGACTTGTCTGGCACTCAAGATATGAGCATAGTACGAACGGGGAGTGTGCGTTTAGAATGTACATTTGCCGACCCATTACCTGAGAGTATCACAATAATCTCGTTAAATTAATTTGAAACTTATTGGGAAATCACTCCGGAAGGCAGTGTTCTACTAGACCTTGCACCATGAACACTAGTCAAATAATCAGTGTATTTATAATGGACCCCTACATTTCCAAATACAGATCCTATTGCATACCATCGGACTTCCTTGGAAAAATTCAAAGTACAAACAATGCTATTATCATTGTTAATAGCAGTCCATCGAGCTCAAAGACAGGTCATTGGCTGTGCATCTTTCAAACAATGAAGACTATTGAATTTTAATCCTCTTGGTCTACCTTATACATTCTACACTCCACACATCAACAACTATATTGAAAGCATTGGAAAAACTATGATTCAAAACCGGAAGAGAATGCAGGATCTAACGACTAAAAGTTGTGGTTTTCGTGCGCTTCTATATTTTGTTTTTAGAAGTCGTGGTTATACTTACAAGCAGTTTCTCAAATTTACGTTGGAAATCCACGTCTGAACGACTTTATGGTAGAAAATATGCTCTTGGACCTGTATAATATTGGTTTTAGTGCCTTACGAGTAAAGTGCTTTAAAATGAATGTAAATTTGGTTATTATTATAACGTATATGCACAACAATGTCTTTACTCTCCACTTTAGATTTCTTCTTCATCTGTGTACAGCCAACTGTCGAGAACAACTAATGCTGGTAGATCATTTGAATTCACTGTATATTGATCTTGATTGGCTGCAAAGTCAGGCTTACATTTTCTACTGTACTATATAAATTCACTCTTATCATGTCTCTTTGTATAGTTAATGATGCTATTTGCATTCATATTGTGAAGTTCACGTGTTTCAATTTGCCTATTTGAAGCAACATCACATGCAGTGTTTTCAAGTGAATAATCACATTCTGTAAGAGCAAAATAAAATAGTGAAAAATAGTGACAAATGGAACATAGATGTCCTCTAGGGTGAGAGTCACAAATATCTTCAAGACATAAATTATAGCCTTTAATTTGTGCTGCATATCCTCTGTGCAATTTACATGGATTGCATAATTTGCACTTTTCATCATACTCATCAATAATTGTGCAATTCTTACGTTATGACCAACTGCAAAGAGTACTCGCACATAGTAGACATTTATAGAACATTTTTGTTTCCAGTGTCAACTCTCTCGCAGCTAAAATGAAACTGATTTACGTTTGATAAATTCAGAGGAGGAGAGGGAGAGAGAGGAGTAACTTGTGACGTTACATAACTTGTTTTGAGAGAGTTTCATCTAGATAGAATCTATGGCAATGTGTTCGAAAGTAAATTCACGATATTATTTTGCTTTGCGTCAATAACCATATCAATAAATTGGGTTAATGCATTTGAACCGCGACGTAAAAGCTGCATACAATAGTCCAACGGTGGAGAATCATTTCTCATTACATTGTCAAGTGTTCCTAGAGAAAATATTTTCCGTTGGAGATAACTCGAGAAAATCGTCATCTAGAATCAAACGTTTTTCCATAATCACAAGATTCGACATAATTCTCTCTTTCTCAAATTAATTCATTTTTCGATCTTAACACTCTCACTGCTGACTCTAGACTAACCACAATTCATTCCACTGCAAGAATATTCGCTAACATACCCAAAAAAATCTAACAAGAAGAAAGAGAAAATTTTCGATTTCGAAACAATTTTATTGTGTATGAGTATAATTACAACAATAATATATTACACATACAATTACTGATATAACTTATTCTACGCAATATGTTTCACTATTTCAATTAAAGCGCTTTGAATTCTATGGATATGCACTATGTCAGCTTTTGCAGCGAAGCATAATTGTTCCTCCAATTTAAATTTACTCAATGATCTCATGTATCTTGCATATACTTCATCCCATTCAAGACAAAGTCGAGATCCTCTTGTAACTTCTACTGCAATGTTTGGTACTCTTGTATCATTGCTGCTACTGCTGCTGACACTATCAACTTCTAATAGTGTAAACATACCACTCATTATTGCAAATATATATCTTGGTAAATAAAAAACGAGTATAGACAAGCTGTTCTCTCTCCTGTAATTCTATCCTCACACTAATATCAACCATACTGAAAATCCTTCCTTATATTAGTTGTGGTTGCTAAGACCGGTTGCTAAGACCCCTTGGGACTATTGCGTATATCCAAGCTACAATTTCCTAGAAGAACAGGTCTGAAGTCATTCCCGTTAGTATGTATTATGCATGGAAACATCTCTGATTGGCCTAGAAGTGGGCGTGTGGTCCTGTTCGCCCTGTTGTTCGCCCTGGAATTCTTGTCCCGGTAGAATCTGACCCTCGCCCTCTATTTGTAGCTTCTAATATTTTAAGCTTGGTTTGCAGACTTATCTACTATTCTTCCAGACTTTTTTTAATTGCGAAAAAACACCCTGAGCCTTGGCTATTCTGCTTATACCACCATCTTTACTAATAATACTACAAAGGTAAGTGAGGCTGCCCACCTGATCAATCTTTGCATTACCCAACGTCACCTTTTCATCTTCACTAGTTCCTAGCCTTAGTGACTTAGTCTTCTTAATATTAATATTAACTAATAAAAACCATATATGCCCCCAGGGCATAACTTAAAACCCTTGCCCTGAGGGTTATAGGGGAGTTTCCTTCTCAAAAACACATTTTCTATCTGGAAATCAACTAGCCTACGCTAAACAAAATGGCTATTTGAAATTTTGATTGGATGTGTTTGGGTGAATGATGGACGTGAGGGGGGGGGGCTATTTGCCCTCCAATCACTTTCGACTATTAAAAAGGGCACTAGCCCTTTGAATTTCTAATCAAATGAGCCCCTTTTGAAGTTTTTATGACATTGCCTCCTATAAAAACTTTATATACCCAGGGATATAACTTAAAACCCTTGCCCTGAGGGTTGTTGGGGAGTGTCCTTCTCAAAAACATATTTTCTATGTGGAAATCAAGAACGCTGAACAATATGGCTATCTCACAATTTTCATTAGATTTGTTTGGGTTAATGATGGGCGTCGGGGGGGGGGGGTCTAGTTGCCCTCCAATCACTTTCGACTATTAAAAAGGGCACTAGCCCTTTAAATTTCTAATCAAATGAGCCCCTTTTGAAGTTTTTATGACATTGCCTCCTATAAAAACTTTATATACCCAGGGATACAACTTAAAACCCTTGCCCTGAGGGTTGTTGGGGAGTGTCCTCCTCAAAACACATTTTCTATCTAAAAATCAACTACGAAAATCAGCACTAGCCCTTTGAATTTCCGATTGAATGAGCCTGGTTTGAAGATTCTACGACATCTCCATCTATAAAAACCTTATATGGCCCCAGGGCATAACTTAAAACCCTTTCCCCGAGGGTTGTGGGGGAGTGTCCTCCTCAAAAAGATATTTTCTATCTGGAAATCAGCTACGCTGACAAAATATCTATCTCAAAATTTTGATGGGATGTGTTTGGGGGAATGATGGGCGTGGAGGGGGGCTAGTTGCCCTCCAATCACTTTCGACTGTTAAAAAGGGCACTGACCCTTTGAATTTCCAATCGAATGAGCCTGTTTAGAAGTTTCTACGACAATACCTTCTATAAAAACCTTATATGGCCCCAGGGCATAACTTAAAACCTTTGCCCCGAGGTTTATCGGGGAGTGTTCTCCTCAAAAAGAAATTTTCTATCTGGAAATCAGCTACGCTGACAAAATACCTATCTCAAAATTTTGATTGGATGTGTTTGTGGGTATGATGGGCATGGGGGGGGGGGGCTAATTGCCCTCCAATCACTTTTGACTATTAAAAAGGGCACTAGCCCTTTGGATTTCCAATCGAATGAGCCTGTTTTGAAGTTTTAACGACAACGCCTTCTAAAAAAGCCTTATATGCCCCCAGGGCATAACTTAAACCCCTTGTTCTGAGGGTTGTGGGGGAGCGTCCTCCGCAAAAACCTATTTTCTATCTGGAAATCAAATACATTGAACAAAATGGATATCTCACAATTTTGACTGGATGTGTTTGGAGGAAATATATGCGTGGGGGGGGGTAGTTGCCCTCCAGTATCTTTCGACTATTAAAAAGGGCACTAGCCCTTTAAATTTTCAATCGAATGAGGCTTTTTTGAAGTTTCTACGACAAGGCCTTCTATAAAAATCTTATATGCCCCCAGGGCATATCTTAAAACCCTTGCTCTGAGGGTTGTGGGGGATTCTCCTCCTCAAAAACACACTTTCTCTCTTGAAATCAAGTACGCCGAACAAAATGGCTATCTCAAAATTTTGATTGGATGTGTTTAGGGGAACGATTGGCTTGGTGAGGGGGGGCTAGTTGCCCTCCAATCACTTTCAACTATTAAAAAGGGCACTAGCCCTTTGAATTTCCAATCGAATGAGCCTGTTTAGAAGTTTCTACGACAACACCTTCAATAAAAACCTTATATGCCCCCAGGGCATTACTTCAAACGATTGCCCTAAGGATTGTGGCGGAGTGTCCTCCTAAAAAACATATTTTCTATCTGGAAGTCAAAAGGCCTACGCTGAACAAAATGGCTATCTCAAAATACTGATTGAATGTGTTTTGGAGAATGATGGGCGTGGGGGGCTAAATTGCCCTCCAATCACTTTCAACTATTAAAAAGGTCACTAGCCCTTTGAATTCCAAATCAAATGAGCCTGTTTTAAAGTTTCTACGACAACGCCTTCCATAAAAACATTATATGCCCCCAGGGCATAACTTAAAACCTTTGCCCTGAGGGTTGTGGGGGAGTGTCCTCCTCAAAAAAATATTTTCTACTTGAAAATCAACTACGCTGAACAAAATGACTATCTCAAAATTTTGATTGGATGTGTTTGGGGGAATGATGGGCGTGGGGGGGCTAGTTGCCCTCCAATCACTTTCGACTATTAAAAAGGGCACTAGCCCTTTGAATTTCCAATCGAATGAGCTTGTTTTGAAGTTTCTACGACAACGCCTTCCATAAAAACCTTATATGCCCCCAGGGCATAACTTAAAACCTTTGCCCTGAGGGTTCTGGGGGAGTGTCCTCCTCAAAAAAATATTTTCTACTTGAAAATCAACTACGCTGAACAAAATGACTATCTCAAAATTTTGATTGGATGTGTTTGGGGGAATGATGGGCGTGGGGGGCTAGTTGCCCTCCAATCACTTTCGACTATTAAAAAGGGCACTAGCCCTTTGAATTTCCAATCGATTGAGCTTGTTTTGAAGATTCTACGACATCGCCTTCTATAAAAACCTTATATGGCCCCAGGGCATAACCTAAAACCCTTGCCCCGATGGTTGTGGGGGAGTGTCCTCCTAAAAAAAGCACATTTTTTATCTGGAAGTCAACTACGCTGAACAAAATGGCTATCTCATATTTTTGATTAGATGTGTTTGGGTTAATGATGGGCGTGGGAGGGGTTTAGTTGCCCTCCAATCACTTTCGAAAGTTCAAAAGGGCACTAGCCCTTTGAATTTCCAATCGAATGAGCCTATTTTGAATTTTCTACGACAACTCCTTCTATAAAAACCTTATATGGCCCCAGGGCATAACTTAAAACCCTTGCCCCGATGGTTGTGGGCGAGTTTCCTCCTCAAAAACAAATTTTTTATCTGGAAGTCAACTACGCTGAACAAAAGGGCTATCTCACAATTTTGATTAGATGTGTTTGGGTTAATGATGGGCGTGCGGGGGGGGGGGTCTAGTTGCCCTCCAATAACTTTCGAAAGTTCAAAAGGGCACTAGCCCTTTGAATTTCCAATCGAATGAGCCTGTTTTGAAGTTTCTACGACAACTCCTTCTATAAAAACCTTATATGGCCCCAGGGCATAACTTAAAAACCCTTGCCTCGAGGGTTGTGGGGGAGTTTCTCCTCAAAAAGATATTTTCTATCTGGAAATCAGCTACGCTGACAAAATGCCTATCTCAAAATTTTGATGGGTTGTGTTTGGGGGAATTATGGGCGTGGGGGGGCTAGTTGCCCTCCAATTACTTTCGACTATTAAAAAGGGCACTAACCCTTTGAATTTCCATCGAATTAGCTTGTTTTGAAGTTTCTACGACAACACCTTCTATAAAAACCTTATATGGCCCCAGGGCATAACTTAAAACCCTTGCCCCGATGGTTGTGGGGATGTGTCCTCCTCAAAATTATATTTTCTATCTAGAAATCATCTACACTGACAAAATACCTATCTCAAAATTTTGATTGGATGTGTTTGGCGGAATTATAGGAGGGCTAGTTGCCCTCCAATCACTTTCGACTATTAAAAAGGGCACCAGCCCTTTGAATTTCCAATCGAATGAGCCTATTTTGAAGTTTCTACGATAATGCATTCTATAAAAAACCTTATATGCCCCAAGGGCATAACTTAAAAACCTTGCCCCGAGGGTTGTGGGGGATTGTCCTCCTCAAAAACACATTTTCTATCTGGAAATCAAGTACGCTGAACAAAATGGCTATATCACAATTTTGATTAGATGTGTTTGGGTTAATGATGGGTGTTGGGGGGGGGGGGGGGTCTAGTTGCTTAAAACCCTTGCCCCGAGGTTTGTCGGGGAGTGTCCTCCTCAAAAAGATATTTTCTATCTGGAAATCAGCTACGCTGACAAAATGCCTATCTCAAAATTTTGATTGGATGTGTTTGGGGGTATGATGGGCGTGGGGGGGGGGGGGGGGCTAATTGCCCTCCAATCACTTTTGACTATTAAAAAGGGCACTAGCCCTTTGGATTTCAGATCGAATGAGCCTGTTTTGAAGTTTTAACGACAACTCCTTCTATAAAAGCCTTATATGCCCCCAGGGCATAACTTAAAACCCTTGTTCTGAGGGTTGTGGCTGGGTGTCCTCCTAAAAAACATATTTTCTATCTGGAAGTCAACAGGCCTACGCTGAACAAAATGGCTATCTCAAAATTCTGATTGAATGTGTTTTGGAGAATGATGGCGTGGGGGGTTAGTTGCCCTCCAATCACTGTCAACTATTAAAAAGGTCACATAGCCCTTTGAATTCCAAATCGAATGAGCCTGTTTTGAAGTTTCTACGACAACGCCTTCTATAAAACCTTATATGGCCCCAGTGCATAACTTAAAACCCTTGCCCTGAGGGTTGTGGGGGAGCGTCCTCCTCAAAAAAATACTTTCTACTTGAAAATCAACTACGCTAAACAAAATGACTATCTCAAAATATTGATTGGATGTGTTTGGGGGAGTGTATGCGTGGGGAGGGGGGCTAATTGCCCTCCAATCCCTTTCGACTGTTAAAAAGGGCACTAACCCTTTGAATTTCCAATCGAATGAGCCTGTTTTGAAGTTTCTACGACAACGCCTTCTATAAAAACCTTATATGGCCCCAGTGCATAACTTAAAACCCTTGCCCCGAGGTTTGTCGGGGAGTGTCCTCCTCAAAAAGATATTTTCTATCTGGAAATCAGCTACGCTGACAAAATGCCTGTCTCAAAATTTTGATTGGATGTGTTTGGGTATAATGGGCGTGGAGGAGGTGGGGGGCTAATTGCCCTCCAATCACTTTTGACAATTAAAAGGGCACTAACCCTTTTGATTTCCAATCGAATGAGCCTGTTTTGAAGTTTTAAGAACAACGCCTTCTATAAAAGCCTCATATGTCCCCAGGGCATAACTTAAAACCCTTGTTCTGAGAGTTGTGGGGGAGTGTCCTGCTCAAAAACCTATTTTCTATCTGAAAATCAAATACATTGAACAAAATGGATATCTCACAATTTTGATTGGATGAGTTTGGGGGAAAGATAGGCGTGAGGGGGGGCTAGTTGCCCTCCAGTCCCTTTCGACTATTTAAAATTGCACTAGCCCTTTAAATTTCCAGTCGAATGAGGCTTTTTTGAAGTTTCTACGACAACACCTTCTATAAAAACCTTATATGCCCCCAGGGCATATCTTAAAACCCTTGCTCTGAGGGTTGTGGGGGAGTCTCCTCCTCAAAAACACATTTTCTCTCTTGAAATCAAGTACGCTGAACAAAATGGCTATCTTAAAATTTTGATTGGATGTGTTTGGGGGAACGATTTGCTTGGGGAGGGGGGGGGGTCTAGTTGCCCTCCAATCACTTCGAACTATTAAAAAGGGCACTAGCCCTTTGAATTTCTAATCGAATGAGCCTTTTTTGAAGTTTCTACGACAACACCTTCAACAAAAACCTTATATGCCCCCAGGACATAACTTAAAACCCTTGCCCTGAGGGTTGTGAGGGATTATCCTCCTCAAAAACATATTTTCTATCTGGAAATCAACTACGCTGAAAAAAATGGCTGTCTCACAATTTTGATTGGATGTGTTTGGGGGAATGATGGGCGTTTGGGGGGGGCTAGTTGCCCTCTAATCACTTTCGACTATTAAAAAGTGCACTAGCCCTTTGAATTTCCAATCGAATGAGCCTGTTTTGACGTTTCTACGACAACGCCTACAATGAAAACCTTATATGCCCCCAGGGCATAACTTAAAACCCTTGTTCTGAGGGTTGTGGGGGAGTGTCCTCCTCAAAAACCTATTTTCTATCTGTAAATCAAATACATTGAACAAAAGCGATATCTCACAATTGTGATTGGATGTGTTAGGGGGAAAGGTGGGCGTGGGGGCTATTTGCCCTCCAGTCCCTTTCAACTATTAAAAAGGGCACTAACCCTTTAAATTTCCAATCGAAAGAGGCTTTTTTGAAGTTTCTACAACAACGCCTTCTATAAAAACCTTATATGGCCCCATTGCATATCTTAAAACCCTTGCTCTGAGGGTTGTGGGGGAGTCTCCTCCTCAAAAATACATTTTCTCTCTCGAAATCAAGTACGCTGAACAATATGGCTATCTAAACATTTTGATTGGATGCGTTTGGGGGAACGATTGGCTTGGGGAGGGGGGGGCTAGTTGCCCTCCAATAACTTTCGACTATTAAAAAGGGCACTAGCCCTTTGAATTTCCAATCGAATGAGCCTGTTTTGAAGTTTCTACGACAACACCTTCAATAAAAACCTTATATGCCTCCAGGGCATAACTTAAAACCCTTGCCCTGAGGGTTGTGGGGGAGTGTCCTTCTCAAAAACATATTTTCTATCTGGAAATCAACTATGCTGAACAAAATGGCTGTCTCACAATTTTGATTGGATGTGTTTGGGGGAATGATGGGCGTGGGGGGGGGGGTGGGGGGGTAGTTGCCCTCCAATCACTTTCGACTATTGTAAAGGGCACTATCCCTTTGAATTTCCAATCGAATGAGCCTGTTTTGAAGTTTCTACGACAACGCCTTCAATAAAAACCTTGCTCAGGTTTTTATTGAAGGCGAAAAAAACATATGCCCCTAGGGCATAACTTAAAACCCTTGCCCTGAGGGTTGTGGGGGAGTGTCCTCCTCAAAACACATTTTCTATCTGGAAATCAACTACGCTGAACAAAATGGCTCTCTCAAAATTTCAATTGGATGTGTTTGGGGGAATAATTTGCGTGAGGGGGGGTGGCTAGTTGCCCTCCAATCACTTTTGACTATTAAAACGGGCACTAGAACTCTCGATTTCCAATGGAATGAACCCCTTTTGAAGTCTCTACGACGACCCCTTCTATATGAAGTGCCCTGCTTTAAAGCAAAAAAAAATACTAAACTTTACATTGTGTCAATATTGATCTTACATGCCCTCAGGGCATAGCTTAAAACCCTTTCCCCGAGGGTTGTGGGGGATTGTCCTCCTCAAAAAGATATTTTCTATGCGGAAATCAACTACGGTGAACAAAATGGCTATCTCAAAATTTTGATTGGATGTGTTTGGGAGAATGATGGGCGTGGGGGGGCTAGTTGCCCGCCAATCACTTTCGACTATTAAAAAGGGCACTAGCCACTCCAATTTCCAATCGAATGAGTCCTTGTCTTAGTTTTTACGACAACTCCTTCGATACGAAGTGCCCGGGTATGGAGAAAAAAAACAAAAAAACACATTGTGCCCACATCGATCTTTCTTTAGGCAGCGCTAGCGCACTGCCTATGATTCGGTTCATTGACTGTTTGATCAATGGTAGTAACGTTTGCTGGCACTTTGTTTTTCATCGATTCTTCTTTATAATTCTTAGTGATATTTGCTACCAATGCCCTTTTTATTTTTCCGGCAATTTCACTGCCTATTACAACATTATTTTTAAACAGGTAACAGTTCCGGCACGTAGACAAGATATAGTTTATGATATTAGTAGAAAATTGGGCCTTTCTTTTAACCTTTGAATTCCCCCTGGAGGTTGAGGTGTTTGCCGGTTCAGGTCATTGGCGGTTGCGTTCCTTGATGGTTCAAACTCATAATCATCTCACTAGTTGATTTCTATGGATTTCTAATGAGTGTTCTGAATTTCTTAATTAAAATTCTTTTCTTGGCATCTACATCTTTATTAGTATCAACTTTTTAGTATACTACAATGCTAAAGCATATTTTATATTGACAACACTGCTCAAATGGTACTTACGTATTATACAGAACACAGTCAAGAAGTAAAGTAGGCCAAGTCACAAGGTTATCTTATAATCGTTAACCATTTCCGTAGATTGATGCCATCGATGTTATTCCAAATTTATAATAAATTGCAGAAGAGTCAGCAGCCCCTTCAGGCTCAGCTTAACTGGTAAGCAGTTTAACCCTTTTTACTACTTTCATAAAATCCAATTAAAATAATCGTTTCCGTAGATTGATTCCAGAGATGTTATTCCAAATTTATATTAAATTGCGTAAGAGCTAGCAACGCCTTCGGCCTTACCTTAAACCAATCCAATTAAAATAATCGTTTCCGTAGATTGACCCTGATGATATTATTCCAAATTTATATGAAATTGCCTAAGAGTTAGCATCCCTTCGGGCTTACCTTATCTGGTAAGCAGTTTAACCCGTTTTAGTACTTTCATACAATCCAATAAAAATAATCGTTTCCGTAGATTCATATCAATGATGTTATTCCAAATTTATATTAAATTGCGTAAGAGTTAGCAACCCCTTCGGGCTTGCCTTAACTGGTAAGCAGTTTAACCCTTTTACTACTTTCATACAATCCAATAAAAATAATCGTTTCCGTAGATTCATATCAATGATGTTATTCCAAATTTATATTAAATTGCGTAAGAGTTAGCAGCCCCTTCAGGCTTACCTTAACTGGTAAGCAGTTTAGACCTTTTTACTACTTTCATACAATGCAATTAAGATGATCGTTTATATTATCGTTTTAAATTAATTTATATGAATTTGCGTATAAGTTAGCAACCCCTTCGGGCTTACCTTAACTGGTAAGCTGTTTAACCATATTTACTACTTTCAAACAATCCAAATAAAATAATTGTTTTTGTGGATTGATGCCAACGATGTTATTCCAAATTTATAATAAATTGCCTAAGAGTTAGCAACCCCTTCGAGCTTACCTTAAGTTGTAAGCAGTTTAACCCTCTTTACTACTTTCATAAAATCCAATTAAAATAATCGTTTCCGTAGATTGATGCCAACGATTTTATTCCAAATTTATAATAAATTGCCTAAGAGTTAGCAACCCCTCTGGGCTTGCCTTAACTGGTAAGCAGTTTAGCCTTTTTTTACCACCTTCATACAATCCAATTAAAATAATCGTTTCCGTAGATTGACACTGATGATGTTATTCCAAATTTATATGAAATTGCCTAAGAGTTAGCCCCCCTTCGGGCTTACCTTAACTGGTAAGCAGTTTAAACCTTTTTACTACTTTCCTACAATACAATTAAAATAATCGTTTCCGTAGATTGACACTGATGATGTTATTCCAAATTTATATCAATTTGCGTAAGAGTTCCCTTTCGGGCTTACCTTAACTGGTAAGCAGTTTAACCCTTTTTATTACTTTCATACAACCCAAATTAAAATAATCGTTTCCGTAGATTATTGCCAACGATGTTATTCTAAATTTGTAATAAAATGCCTAAGAGTTAGCAACCCCTTCGGGCTTACCTTAACTGGTAAGCAGTTTAACCTTTTTTATTACTTTCATAAAATCCAATTAAAAATGTTATCGAGTTCTGTTTCGCCCCTATTATTCAATCACCAATTAAGATCATTCATTGCAGAGTTATGCGAATAAAATATCTTTTTCTCAAATAGAGTATAGTTTGGCAAATGATACATAATTAATTGCCCAAGAGTTATCAACCCCTTCAGACTTACCCTAATTGGTGAGCAATTTAGCCCTTTTTTACCACCTTCATACAATCCAATTAAAATAATCGTTTCCGTAGATTAACACTGATGATGTTATTCCAAATTTATATTAAATTGCCTAAGAGTTAGCACCCCCTTTGGACTTACCTTAACTGGTAAGCAGTTTAACCCTTTTTACTTCTTTCATACAATCCAATTGAAATAATCGTTTCCGTAGATTATTGCCAACGATGTTATTCTAAATTTGTAATAAAATGCCTAAGAGTTAGCAACCCCTTCGGGCTTACCTTAACTGGTAAGCAGTTTACCCCTTTCTTACCACTTTCATACAATAAATTAAAATCATCGTTCCCGTAGATTAACACTGATGATGTTATTCCAAATTTATATTAAATTGCCTAAGAGTTAGCACCCCCTTCGGGCTTACCTTAACTGGTAAGCAGTTTGCATAATGGACATGTATGAAACATTTTTTCATGTGTTGACACTCAACGCCAAAATGAAACTGAGTTACGAACAACAAATTGAGTGGGATAGAGAGAGAGAGGAGTAAATCCTTTTTGAACAAGATCTTTCTCGCGAAAAAAAAATCAAAGTCTTAAATTTCTAAGCTAGTGTGTGTTCAAAAGCAAATCCACAATATCATTTTGTCATGTCGTGATTAATATGGCAATAAATTGTGTAAATGCCTTTGGACCCCGACGTAAAAGCTTCATGCAATAGTCTAATGACGGAGAATCAGTTTTCATTATATCGACAAGCATTCCCGAGAAAATATCTGCCTTTGAACAGATAACTCCAGTAAATCTTCATCTAGAATCAAAGGTTTTTCCATAAACACAAGATTCCCTATGATTTTCTCTTTCTCGAATCTAACCATTTCTTAGACTCCTAACACTCTCACAACCAACTTCAAATTAACCATCATCTAGAACCGAACGTTTTTAAAACACAGGATTCCCTGTGATTTTCTATTTCTCAAATCTATCCATTTTTAGACTTCTAACACTCTCACAACCAACTTCAGACTAACCATGATTCTTTTTTCTACTTTAAAAAATATACGCTAATCTACTATAGAAAAAATATCTTCGATTTAGAAATAATTTTATTGAATATAATTATAACAATAATAATCACTGATTCAATTTATTTTCCTCGATATATTTCACTAGTGTATCTAAAGCAGCTTGAAGTCTATTTCTAGGCACAATATTCAGTTTCGCTGCAAAGCATAGTTGCTCTTCCAACTTAAATTTGCTCAATGATATCACATATCTCGCATACAAATCGTCCCATTCAAGACTTAGTCTACATCCTCGTGTAATTTCCACTGCCACCTTTGGCACTCTCGCCTTTGTATTCTTGCTGCTGCTGCCTGCTACACCATCAAGCTCCAATAGTGTAAACATACTACTCATTTTCTTTGCTAATATCGACTCAAATAATAGATTATAATAAACTGTTCTCTCTCTGAATTCAATTATCTTACTAATATGAA
The DNA here is from genome assembly GCA_027921565.1 of Artemia sinica. Classification (NCBI taxonomy): domain Eukaryota; kingdom Metazoa; phylum Arthropoda; class Branchiopoda; order Anostraca; family Artemiidae; genus Artemia; species Artemia sinica. Next base: position 237,316 of record JAPEVW010000208.1, on the reverse strand, counting down.
CCATAATAAAAATCACTCCTTATATTTGAATCCAATTATTATGCTAATCAAATTACCGTATATCGAGTATCGTTCGCATTCCTTGTCTCTGATTGGCCCAGAATATGGGTGTTGACGCAGAAACCCGTTTGGTAAGGGATATACCGTCTGTAGTCATAGATGCCTGCCCGTGGTAAGGCATATCCCGTTGAAACTGCACTGTATATTCATACCCCCAGGCTTGTAGGGTTCGTATTCGTTCTCTCTGATGTATTAATAGATGCCTGCCCGTGGTAAGACATGTCCCGTTGAAACTGCACTGTATATTCATACCCCCAGGCTTGTGCGATTTGTATTCGTTCTCTGTTGTAGTAATACATGCCTGCCCGTGGTAAGGAATGTGCCGTTGAAACTACACTGTATATTCATGCCTCAGGCCTTGTCCCTCTCGTGCCTTTATATAGCACACTACTCTTATGGAAGGAATGATCGTATAAACTTCAGAGGGCTCATTTGACTGGAAATTGAAAGTTTTAGTTCAGTTTTTAAGCATCAAAATATATTGGAGGGTAACCAGCTCCCTCCCCCCCCCACCAAACCATTTTTTCCCAGATGCATCCAATAAAAATTTTAAGACAGCTATTTTGTTAAAAATAGTTCAAAGATCATATAACAAAAATTTCGGTGTCAACACAACCCACCAGGGCCCGATGGCAGGCGTTGTAAATTATGCCCTGGGGGCATATATGGGTCTTATGGAAGAAATACTCGTAATAACTTCAAAGAGGGATCATTTGATTGGAAATTGAAAGTTCCAGTTCACTTTTTAAGAGTCAAAAGAGATTGGCGGGCACCAAGCCCCCTTCCCTCCACGCCCTTTTTTCCTCACACCCATCCGATAAGAATTTTGAAATACCCTTTCTTTTTAAATAGTTCAAAGACCATATAACAAAAAATCAGGGGTCAACACAGCCCCCGAGGGCCAGAGGGCAGGTGTTGTAAGTTATGCCCTCTGGGAATATATGGTTCTTATTGAAGGGATGCTTGTAAAAAATTCAGAGATGGCTCATTTTATCTGAAATTGAAAGTTCTAGTTAAGGTTTTTAGAGTCAAAAGAGATTGGAGGGCAACTAGCCCCCACGCCCCATTTTTCCAAAATGCATCTAATAAAATCTTTGAGATAGCCATTAAGTTAAAAATTTTCTCAAAAGTCAGATAACAAAAACTCAGGTGTCGTCACAGCCCCCCAGGGCCCGGGGGAAGGTGTTGTAAGTTATATCCTGGGGCATATATTGTTCGTATGAAAGGGATGCTCGTATAAACTTCAGAGAGGGCTAATTTGATTGAAAATTGAAAGTTCGAGCTCACTTTTTAATAGTCGGAAGATAATCCGGGGGCAGCTAGCTTTCTTTTTCAAAACCTATCTGATGAAAATTTTTAGATAGAAAGCTTGCTAAAAATAGTTCAAAGGTCGGATAAGAAAAAATCTGGTGTAAATAGAACCCCCCCCCCAGGGCACAATGAAAGGCGTTCTAAGTTATGCCCTAAGGGCATGTATGGTTCTTATGAAAGGGATGCTCGTATAAACTTCATAGGGGGCTCATTTGATGGGAAATTAAATGTTTTACTTCACTTTTTAAGAGTCAAGAGAGTTAAACTAGTCCCCACGCTCTTTTTACCCGCCCCCTTACCCGTCCGCTACAAATTTTGAGATTGCCAGTGTTTTGGAAATTGTTCAAAAATTATATAACAAAAATGCCCCACAGAGCCCGGGGAATTGGCGTTGTAAGTGTTGTCCTGGGGGCGTATGTGGTTCTTATGAAAGGGATGCTCGTATAAACTTCAGAGAGGGCTCATTTGATGGGAAATTAAAAGTTGTAATTCACTTTTTAAGAGTCAAAAGTGATTGGAGGGCAGCTAGTCTCCCCCCATGCTTCATTTTTTCCCAGAGGTACTTCATATAGAAGAGGTCATCGCACAAACTTCAAAGGGGATTCATTCGATTGGAAATCGAGAGTTCTAGTGCCCTTTTTAAGAGTCAAAAGTGATCAGAGGGCAACTGGCCCAAGGCCCTTTTCCCCAAATACATCTGATAAAAAATTTGAAGTAGCTATTTTGTTAAAAATAGTTCAAAGACCATATAAAAAAATCCTTTACGGATGGTCATTTCGTTAGAAATAGTTCAAAGATCAGATAAGAAAAACTCCTATGTCGATACAGCCCATCCCCCCCCAGGGACGGGGCAGGTGTTGTAAGTATTGCTCTGGGGGCATATATGGTTCTTATGGAAGGTATGCTCGTATAAACTTCAGAGAGGGTTCATTTGAATGGAAATTAAAAGTTGTAGTTCATTTTCTCAAAGTGAAAAAAGATCAGAGGGCAACTAGAACCTCCCGCCCTCCACGCCTTTGGGTGTATCGGATGGATAAACCCATCTGATGAAAATTTCAGGTGACCATTTTGTTAACAATAGTTCAACCATCAGATATTTAAACTCCAGGGTTGACACAACCCCCCAGGGCCCAGGGATAGGTTTTGTAAGTTATACTCTGGGTATATATATGGTTCTTATAGATGGGACACTCGTATAAACTTTAGAGAGGGCTCATTTGATTGGAAATTGAAAGTTCTTACTCACTTTTAAGAGTCAAAAGAGATCGGAGGGCATCTAGCCCCCCCTCCTCCACGCCCTAAATGCATCAGATAAAAATTTTGAGATAGACATTTTGTTAAAAATACTTCAAAGTTCTGATAACAAAAAACTGCGGTGTCATTATAGCCCTCCAGGGCCCGGGGGTGGGTGTTGTAAGTTATGCCCTGGGGGCATATATGATTGTTATGGAAGGGAAACTCGTATAAAATTCGTAGAGAGCTCATTTGATTGGAAATTAAAAGTTGTAATTCACTTCTTAAGAGTCAAAAGTGATTGGAGGGCAGCTAGTCTCCCCCCACACTTCATTTATTTTTTTTCCCAGAGGCACTTCATATAGAAGGGGTCGTCGTATAAACTTCAAAGGGGGCTCATTCAATTGGAAATCGAGAGTTCTAGTGCCCTTTTTAAGAGTCAAAAGTAATCAAAGGGCAACTGGCCCCCACGCCCTTTTTGCCCAAATACATCTGATAAAAAATTTAAGGGTGGCCATTTCGTTAATAATAGTTCAAAGATCATATAAAAAAAAATCCTTTACGTATGGTCATTTCGTTAAAACTAGTTCAAAGATCAGATAAGAAAAACTCCTGTGTCGACACAGGCCTCCCTCCCTAGGGTCGGGGCAGGCGTTGTAAGTATTGTTCTGGGGGCATATACGGTTCTTATGGAAGTTATGCTCGTATAAACTTCAGAGAGGGTTCATTTGAATGGAAATTAAAAGTTATAGTTCATTTTCCCAGAGTGAAAAAGATCAGAGGGCAACTAGCCCCTCCTACCCTCCATGTCTTTGGGTGTACCGAATGGATAAACCCATCCGATGAAAATTTCAAGTGCCCATTTTGTTAAAAATAGTTCAGCCATCAGATATAAAAACTCCAGGGCCAACACAGCCCCCCAGGGCCCAGGGATAGGTGTTGTAAGTTATACTCTGGGGATATATATGTGGTTCATTTAAAAGGGATACTCGTATAAGCTTCAGAGAGGGCTCACTTGATTGAAAATAGAAAGTTCTAGTTCACTTTTAAAGAGTCAAAAGGGACCAAAGCTTAATCTAGTCCCCCCCACGCCGTTTTTCCCCAAACCCATCGATAAAAATTTTGAGATTGCAATTTTGTTAAAAATAGTTCAAACATCAGAGTAGTGTGGAATATTGCTACATTAAAATTATAGTAACATTTTGAACTGATAAGCTTTCAGTAATTAATATCATTATACATCAAATATTCAGTTTAAATATATTAGCTCTTTTTAAAGTTGTTAAAGAAGAATATAGTTTTTCTACAAACAAATGTTTTGATGCTGCTTCCTTTCCTAGCTGTGAATAAAAACCAAAAGCCTGCTTCGTTATTGGCGCTTAACTAATTGGCGCTTAACTATATTACAAATATTTTTTTTCCAGTTCTTACTGTATTGATAATAAAAATACAATTACAGTGAAATATATTCTTGAAATGATTGATATTTCAACATTTAACATCATTATACATCACATATTCAATTTGATGTTGTTTATACTTTCCAAGACTGTTCAAGGCGCATATACTTTTCAACACTAACCCTAACTTCACCTGGGTTGGAAATAGATGTATAAAATTTGAGGACAGAGAACTCTAGAGAGGAAATTAAATCTACCACAGGAACCTGTTTTGGAAGAAAAGAGAATTTTGGACCTTTTTCGAGAATTTGAATTTCGTTTGGTTCAAGCGTTCTAGAAGATGGATTAACAACTCCCGGTCCAGGAGTGAATCTTGGAGTTGGAGTGTAAGTACGGCTATTCCTTGAAAATTCATATCGTAGGGTTTTCAATTTTTTAATAAGTAGTTCCCATGATAGGTGGAAATCATTGTTAAACAAATTTCTTTCTGATCTAGCAACCTGGCTAAAATCAACAGTGGATAAATTTTCAAATAAGAATTTTTCTAAAGATTTTCTTTCAGATGAAATAGTGTATCTTTTTTGTTTTTTGTCTTTAATGATATGTGTTAATGTTTTTAATTGTAGTGTGCGACCGAATTGCTCTTCTTTCCGGGTATTTAAGTATAAACTGAATCTTAAAGACTTAGAAATAAGATTTTTAATTTTGCAAGATTCTAAGAATTTTTGTTGGTTAATAATATTAGCGTGTTTTTTTGCCTAAATTAATAAAATAAAAAAAATATCATTGGTCAACTGCTCCCCATAAGCGAGACGGAAATAGTGCGGTCTTCGTCACAATTTTTGTAGTGAAATTAAAAAGTCAAAGTTTTAAGATTACTTACCATGCTAAGAGTGTCCTCAGGGTATATTCAGTGTCTTCATCAGACTTCAATTTTTGCGAACTCAGCTTAGCAATTGTTTGTAAATAATCTTCTTTAAATAATATGTTCGGAGGTATACAATCTGTTTGCTTGGATATTTGGGTTCTCGTTGTATTTGGAAACAACTTAAAATAGCGAATCATAGCAGCATCATACTTACAGTCATGATTAGTCAAAAAACTTGTAACATCAGCAACAACACGGCTTTCTTGCGCCGTATAGTCAGACAGTTTTTTTTTGAACTTTTTGATATCCTCTTCTGTCGGGTTATCAACCAATTTAAATGATTTTACGTCTAAAATAATTACTGAAGATTTTGTTATCAGTAGAAAATCCCCCAGTTCTTCGTTTTTTTTTATTTTTAAGGCTGTAAAACACGTACATGCGAAGATTCGATCTTTTCAATTCCTCGTAAACTATATATTCCGCTTCAAAACCAAGTGCTTCTTGGTCTCCAATTTTCTTTATAACTCTTGGAAATACGAACAGCTCCTCAATAGCGAGGGTATTGGTCACTTTTCCGATTAGTTCTAACAATTTCATTTCTGATACTTGTAAAAATGGTCTGGCTTTGCATTCTCCCGGGAGTCTTATTTGCTCACAGCATGAACACTCTTTTAGAAGTCTGCTGAAATTCATTTTCAAAGCAAAGTACGTTTCAAACAAGTAAAAAATCAGGTAAAAATTATCCAACAAGTAAGAACAGTATGCACTGCACAGTAAATCGGTTACATTCGCTCTACTCTAATGGACTGACTAAATGAAAGGAGTACGAAGGAGTATGGAGAATGAGAATGGGACATGAGAAACAGGAATAATTTTACCTTGGGTGACGATGACGCATATTGACTCCAGCTATAGAAATACGTGTCAGGTCCACCCACATTTTAAATTACCGCCCACTTTCTTTTTCTGTACGTCACTGCCGCGACACTGAATGATTGTAAATCATCTTAGTGCAGGGTTGCCACCGTCCGGGACTAATTCCGGTTTTGCGGGATTTGTTTTGCTGTCCGGGATTTTTGTAAGAAAACCAGAATTTTTGCTAAAAACTGGGATTTTTGATTAAAAAGAGATTTTCAACGATTTTGGCTGGTAGTCTACTAATTTTTCTGTACGATATCACGAATATTCTCTGTTTTTGTTTGTTCCCTCTGGGTTTGCGCTATTAGTATTACACTGGGGCAATGATTTTTTCGTTCAAGATTTGACTTTAGAAAATTTGACTCCAATGTAACAACAAGCGGTGAATTCAAAGCAGAAACATTCAATTGAGTACTTGAAATTAATCTAAGAGCCTCGAATGTATTCCGTAATCTAGGGCAGCGAGAGCGATAAATGCCATCGGAAAAATTGCTATACTCAGCTCAAGTGTCTTTTTAGTTCGGTGTTTTGCAGATGAAACTTCGCAAAAAATTAGTTTTATAAAGTCATAACCAAATGAATACCTGAATTCTATGATTTCCTTAGGTTGTAGCAAGTTTCAATAGTTTATGTTCAACACACGTAGTCGTACGTTTGTGCTGTTTAAAGAACGTACATCAATCGGTTCAAAAGATTGTTCTGATTGCTATCAGCGTATTTCCCAGATTTTTCTAATATTTTTAGACACTTTCATGCGCATGGCACGCCACTCAGTATTTAAGTTCCAAACTGTGAAGATCGCAGATGATTATCCAGATGAACTAAGAAAAATTAAAAATGTTTATCTCGTTTACGTTCGTTAAGATGACTTAGGTTTTGTACATGTGCTAACCGAGCTTAGTTAGATTTACTGAAAGTTATTTGTCCATTTACTTAGGGTTGTCATTTTAGCTCAAATTACCGAAATGATTGTTGAATCGTACCAATAAATATCTGAGAAACTATTAATTTTTCTAGTTGGTTGTTTTATTTAGCGCTTTTGACTAATAATTCGGTAGTAACAGTTTTTTTCTGACTGTTGCTTAACAGTTTTCTGTTCAAATACCCAAAAGCCGGGTTTAATACCAAGAAAGTTGGATCATAAGCACCCAGATTCGGGAAAAGGGGCTAAAAACTGCTAAGTAAATACCTACCTAAAAAAATAATTAGTTTCTCAGATATTTATTGGTACGATTCAGTAATTATTTCGGTAATTCTTATTTAAGTTATTTATTATGGACTGCCTATCCATTCTAATATAGCGTCTGTAGGCATAATGAATTGTATTTAAGTATTTATTGTATAATAATAATCTAAAAAATACTAAATGATATTACTAAATATCACTTTTTTTGCAATCTGCAGTCGTTCTCCAGAAATATGTTTTGATTCGGGAAAAGCGGTCTGTTTTTCTTCCGAATTTTTTCGTGCGAGAGCAGCATATTCTTTTTTTTATACAATTAATTTAAAAAACTTTTTTCACAATATAAGTTTTACAAAGAAAAGTAAAGAACTCCATTAAACAAAAAATGAGCAAAAATCAAATCAAATAATCTACCAAGCGTGAAACTACCACAAATCAGCATCGATAAATAAATGAAACCCAAAACGAACAGAAGTTACAATAATTAACCGAGTCAAACTCAAACCGAGCAGAAATTAACATAAGTTGGGCGCAAAACCCCTATGCCTTCCCAAGGCCAGAACAAAATTTGCACTTTACTGAAAAAAATAAATGTTTTTACTTTTATAACTTTACTAAATCAAATAATATTGACATTTTGATTACTAAATATCAGTATTTTTTCAGTAAAGTGCAAATTTTGTTCTGGCCTTGGGAAGGCATAGGGGTTTTGCAATTACATTGTGCCAACATCGTTCTTATATACCCCAGGGCATAACTTAAAACCCTTGCCCTGATGGGGAGTGTCCTCCTCTTTACTTAGTCCCCGTTTCTTGTTTCGTTCTCGAGTGTCCCTGTTCTTTACTTAGGCAGCGCGATCCCGCTGCCTAGGATTTATGCAACAACTTTCTATATAAACCTTAGTAGGGATGGGTAAGAAGGCACAGGGGGGACTCCAAATATGGGCATAGAATCCATTTAAGTGTATTGATCCACTAACGGGTCAATGACACCATTTTCAAGGTCGATTTATTTGTTGTTTCTAGGTGTAATGACTCCGGGACGAAGTTTGCACATGCGCATTGAATTCTAACGGGGCAATGTATTGATCCATAATCGTGGGGAACTAGATTTCTGAGATATTGATTACATAATCTGACGGTGAATTATTGATTCTAACGGGAACAAGATCATGTGTCTCTTTCCAAGTCAATCAGGGAAGTTACGTAAGGTTTCCCATTACATCACAATTCACCCTTGAGATTTTGTTTATAACGGACATGTGGTTAGACTATCATACAGTTTTGAGACACCATGGATAAAGCATTGAATATTGATGAGTTGGAAACTTTTGCTACATTGATTTATAATGTTAGTTCTGTTTAGTAAATTTTCTTAGGTTATTTCAAAATAAAATCATTTTACAGAGTCCCCCTCCAGTAAATTCAAATTCAGGGTGTACCCCTCCCCCCACAATACAAACTCCACTATGTGATGTTTATACTCGATAGAAAGCGTAAAATACACTCTTTTTTACCATGTACCCCCCCCTCCCCCCTGTTTACGACTTTAATTCTTTCATTGGAAATAATTCTGTTTTTGATAAATTTATTCTTTCTGTATCCTACCTAAAGTGACAGCCAACTTTCTTTCAACTCTTAATATACTGACCCCCTTATGACGCTAAACCGCTAAGATTTAAATAGGGATAATTATTGACACCCGTCAAGTGTATCCTGCTTATTAATTCGCGTGAATTACGATGACGGCTAGAACCACAGGTTTCGTTGAAAAAAAGATATTTTTTGGTCAAATTAGCGAGAGTAAATCCTTTGAATTGCAAAGAGGGGGTGAGTGTTAGTTATAATAAATAGTTTCATATAGTATTTGTTTTCCATTTTGAGTACTAAGTGTTTATATGGGGGGAGGCGGGGAAGGGGCAATGTCTCGATTCTAACAGCTTCGTTGTAAGGTGAAAACAAACTGTTTCTTCGCGTGAACTGCTAAGAGATTGTTGCTTGTGCTCACCAGCGTGCCATTTAGGTAGACATTGATTTGACGAAATAAATTACCTTTCATATATATATAACCCTGATGTTTAGGGTTAGGTTAGCTTTTAATTATACCATATTTATGGCGGACTATTTTGAGATCTATATTTTAAATCATTAGCCTGGATTTGATGCAGTTGTTGACTCTCACAAGTTGTGTAATAAAAACGTTTGATTTCTAAGCCTAGCTTCTTCATCGCAAATTTTACTTTTTGCTTTACTGAAAAGGAGGGAGGGGGCTTCTTAGAATGGGATGAATATACCTGTGATCTATTAAAAGACATCGAGAATAAGAAGGAGACCACTAATATCACCAAGGAAATTAAAGACATTGTCTTATAGATTTCAGAAATAAAGTTCCATATATTTATTATTTTCTTGGGCTTAAGAGTCGAGGTTTGAGTATTTTAAGAGACTATTTTCCCTATTTTAATATATTTATTCAGATGACTACTGACTCAATATGGGATACAACCTGATAACCAAATTCAGTACTTGTTATCTTACAGAAACTTCACGGAAAATGGACGCCACCCCTCCTACTGGTAAAGGTTAGGTTAGATCGTTTTCAGACTGAACAATGCAAATGGGGAAAAACATGAAATGGGTTGTAAAACAATAAACTAAAAAGCAATAACCATTGCAATTTAAGAAAAAATGAGAGGAGAGGACTCCAGGGGAGGAGAGAGTGTTTTTGAGGGACGGAGAGCAGTTTTTGGTCAACAGCTCAACATTAACTTTTTTTCCACTGGATCGTTTTCAGACTGAACAATACAAAAGGGGAAAAACATGAAACGAGTTATAAAAGGATAAAATAAAAAAAACAATAACACGCGCAATTTAAGGGAAAATGAGAGAAGACGACTCCAGGGGAGGAGGGACTGTCTTTAAGGGACGGAGGGCAGTTTTTTTGGTCAACAACTCAACAGTAAATTGTAGGTAAGGAGCGACTCAGGCCAATGATAACCGAAACTCTAAAAAAGGAATTTGGTTAACAATTATTACATCAAAATAATTGGATTTTTGTGTTGATTCCAAAGATAAATTTTATTATTTTTAATGCAACCATCTAAAGCTGAGAGTCAAAAGTCTGAGAATATTTTCACGATTTTTGAAAAAGTAAGGAAACACTCCATAAAGTCAAGTGAACTTAGAAAAAATCACACCATTAGATGCAATATGCAAGAAAACCCTACTGAAGAGGTTTCAAGCTCCTTTTTAAGAAAATGCGGAATTTTGCATTTTTTTTAAAACAGTTCGTGGTAACGAACTGTAAGTAAGGAGCGACCCGGCTCAATGGTAACCGAAACTCTAAAAAACGGAATTTTGATACCAATAGATACATCAAAAGAATCAGATTTTAATTCTGATTTCAAATATATACGTTTCATCAAGTTTAATCTTACCCATCAAAAGTTATGCGCCTGAGAAAATTTGGCTGATTTTTGAAAAAAGGGGGAAAGACCCCCTAAAAGTTATAGAACCTTAATGAAAATCACACCATCATATTCAGCGTGTCAGACAACCCTACTTTAGAGGTTTCAAGCTCCTATCTACAAAAATGGGGAATTTTCCATTTTTTGCCAGAAGAAAGATCACGGATGCGTGTTTATTTATTTTTTTTTCCCAGGGGTGATCTTATCGACCCAGTGGTCCTAGAATATCGTGGGAGGAATCATTGGAACGGAAATAAAAGTTCTAGTACCCTTTTAAGTGACCAAAAAAATGGAGGGCAACTAGGCCCCCTCCCACGCTCATTTTTTTCCCAAAGTCACCCAATCAAAATTTTGAGATAGCCATTTTGTTCAGAATAGTCGAAAATATAATATAATTTTCAGGAAAGTTCTTACTCACTTTTAAGAGTCAAAAGAGATCGGAGGGCATCTAGCCCCCCCTCCTCCACGCCCTAAATGCATCAGATAAAAATTTTGAGATAGACATTTTGTTAAAAATACTTCAAAGTTCTGATAACAAAAAACTGCGGTGTCATTATAGCCCTCCAGGGCCCGGGGGTGGGTGTTGTAAGTTATGCCCTGGGGGCATATATGATTGTTATGGAAGGGAAACTCGTATAAAATTCGTAGAGAGCTCATTTGATTGGAAATTAAAAGTTGTAATTCACTTCTTAAGAGTCAAAAGTGATTGGAGGGCAGCTAGTCTCCCCCCACACTTCATTTATTTTTTTCCCAGAGGCACTTCATATAGAAGGGGTCGTCGTATAAACTTCAAAGGGGGCTAATTCAATTGGAAATCGAGAGTTCTAGTGCCCTTTTTAAGAGTCAAAAGTAATCAAAGGGCAACTGGCCCCCACGCCCTTTTTGCCCAAATACATCTGATAATAAAATTTATGGGTGGCCATTTCGTTAATAATAGTTCAAAGATCATATAAAAAAAAATCCTTTACGTATGGTCATTTCGTTAAAACTAGTTCAAAGATCAGATAAGAAAAACTCCTGTGTCGACACAGGCCTCCCTCCCTAGGGTCGGGGCAGGCGTTGTAAGTATTGTTCTGGGGGCATATACGGTTCTTATGGAAGTTATGCTCGTATAAACTTCAGAGAGGGTTCATTTGAATGGAAATTAAAAGTTATAGTTCATTTTCCCAGAGTGAAAAAGATCAGAGGGCAACTAGCCCCTCCTACCCTCCATGTCTTTGGGTGTACCGAATGGATAAACCCATCCGATGAAAATTTCAAGTGCCCATTTTGTTAAAAATAGTTCAGCCATCAGATATAAAAACTCCAGGGCCAACACAGCCCCCCAGGGCCCAGGGATAGGTGTTGTAAGTTATACTCTGGGGATATATATGTGGTTCATTTAAAAGGGATACTCGTATAAGCTTCAGAGAGGGCTCACTTGATTGAAAATAGAAAGTTCGAGCTCACTTTTAAAGAGTCAAAAGGGACCAAAGCTTGATCTAGTCCCCCCCACGCCGTTTTTCCCCAAACCCATCGATAAAAATTTTGAGATTGCAATTTTGTTAAAAATAGTTCAAACATCAGAGTAGTGTGGAATATTGCTACATTAAAATTATAGTAACATTTTGAACTGATGAGCTTTCAGTAATTAATATCATTATACATCAAATATTCAGTTTAATATATTAGCTCTTTTTAAAGTTGTTAAAGACGAATATAGTTTTTCTACAAACAAATGTTTTGATGCTGCTTCCTTTCCTAGCTGTGAATAAAAACCAAAAGCCTGCTTCGTTATTGGCGCTTAACTAATTGGCGCTTAACTATATTACAAATATTTTTTTTTCCAGTTCTTACTGTATTGATAATAAAAATACAATTACAGTGAAATATATTCTTGAAATGATTGATATTTCAACTTTTAACATCATTATACATCACATATTCAATTTGATGTTGTTTATACTTTCCAAGACTGTTCAAGGCGCATATACTTTTCAACACTAACCCTAACTTCACCTGGGTTGGAAATAGATGTATAAAATTTGAGGACAGAGAACTCTAGAGAGGAAATTAAATCTACCACAGGAACCTGTTTTGGAAGAAAAGAGAATTTTGGACCTTTTTCGAGAATTTGAATTTCGTTTGGTTCAAGCGTTCTAGAAGATGGATTAACAACTCCCGGTCCAGGAGTGAATCTTGGAGTTGGAGTGTAAGTACGGCCATTCCTTGAAAATTCATATCGTAGGGTTTTCAATTTTTTAATAAGTAGTTCCCATGATAGGCGGAAATCATTGTTAAACAAATTTCTTTCTGATCTAGCAACCTGGCTAAAATCAACAGTGGATAAATTTTCAAATAAGAATTTTTCTAAAGATTTTCTTTCAGATGAAATAGTGTATCTTTTTTGTTTTTTGTCTTTAATGATATGTGTTAATGTTTTTAATTGTAGTGTGCGACCGAATGGCTCTTCTTTCCGGGTATTTAAGTATAAACTGAATCTTAAAGACTTAGAAATAAGATTTTTAATTTTGCAAGATTCCAAGAATTTTTGTTGGTTAATAATATTAGCGTGTTTTTTTGCCTAAATTAATAAAATAAAAAAATATCATTGGTCAACTGCTCCCCATAAGCGAGACGGAAATAGTGCGGTCTTCGTCACAATTTTTGTAGTGAAATTAAAAAGTCAAAGTTATAAGATTACTTACCATGCTAAAAGTGTCCTCAGGGTATATTCAGTGTCTTCATCAGACTTCAATTTTTGCGAACTCAGCTTAGCAATTGTTTGTAAATAATCTTCTTTAAATAATATGTTCGGAGGTATACAATCTGTTTGCTTGGATATTTGGGTTCTCGTTGTATTTGGAAACAACTTAAAATAGCGAATCATAGCAGCATCATACTTACAGTCATGATTAGTCAAAAAACTTGTAACATCAGCAACAACACGGCTTTCTTGCGCCGTATAGTCAGACAGTTTTTTTTCGAACTTTTTGATATCCTCTTCTGTCGGGTTATCAACCAATTTAAATGATTTTACGTCTAAAATAATTACTGAAGATTTTGTTATCAGTAGAAAATCCCCCAGTTCTTCGTTTTTTTTATTTTTAAGGCTGTAAAACACGTACATGCGAAGATTCGATCTTTTCAATTCCTCGTAAACTATATATTCCGCTTCAAAACCAAGTGCTTCTTGGTCTCCAATTTTCTTTATAACTCTTGGAAATACGAACAGCTCCTCAATAGCGAGGGTATTGGTCACTTTTCCGATTAGTTCTAACAATTTCATTTCTGATACTTGTAAAAATGGTCTGGCTTTGCATTCTCCCGGGAGTCTTATTTGCTCACAGCACGAACACTCTTTTAGAAGTCTGCTGAAATTCATTTTCAAAGCAAAGTACGTTTCAAACAAGTAAAAAATCAGGTAAAAATTATCCAACAAGTAAGAACAGTATGCACTGCACAGTAAATCGGTTACATTCGCTCTACTCTAATGGACTGACTAAATGAAAGGAGTACGGGAGATGGAGAATGAGAATGGGACATGAGAAACAGGAATAATTTTACCTTGGGTGACGATGACGCATATTGACTCCAGCTATAGAAATACGTGTCAGGTCCACCCACATTTTAAATTACCGCCCACTTTCTTTTTCTGTACGTCACTGCCGCGACACTGAATGATCGTAAAAAAAGTTAGCTCAATTCTGAAATTTACCAAAGAAAATGAAAAAAGCTTCCACTTCAGCTCTTAATCTCGCAAAGACATAAAAAAATTTAAAGTTCTGTTCCAAATTTTTCCATAGAAGATAGGAAAAGTCATACTATGATTGTGAATATTTTCCATGAAGATAAAAAATTTCACTTTAATTCTAAATTTCCTTAAATTCAGTTCCAATTTTTCTCAAAGAGATGAAAAAATTTAAAGTTCTGTTCCAAATTTTTCGTAGAAGATAGAAAAAAGTTATACTTTGATCGTGAATATTCACCATGAAGATAAGGAGCTCAACTTTAATTCTGAGTTTTCTCGAAGAAGTGCAAAATGTTCCCGTTCTCTTCTAAATTTTCTTAAAGAAGAGAAAAAAAGTTAGCTCAATTCTGAAATTTACCAAAGAAAATGAAAAAAGCTTCCACTACAGTCCTTAATTTCACAAAGACATAAAAAATTTAATTTTCTGTTCTAAATTTTTCCATAGAAGATAGGAAAAGTTATACTATGATTGTGATTATTTTCCATGAAGATACAAAGTCTCACTTTGTATATTCCATATTTTCCAATATATTCCAATGAAGATAAAATTTTTCAATGAAGATAAAAAAGCTTCAGATTAATTCTAAATTTTCTCAATGAAGTGAATAAAGGTTCAAGTTCTCCTCTGTATTCTCTCAATGAAAAAGAAAAATTTATAGCCAATTCTAATTTTCTCCAAAGAAAACAAATAATCTCCGACTATTCTAATAAACATTCTAAGCGTTGACATGTTAACATATCCTAAAATAATAGAAATATAACAAAGTAATGCATAAAATATTTTTATTGAAATAACAACATGTAGAATATTAACATAAAAGTATATTACATACATTATTATACACTATTAATATTATTGAGCCACTTTGAACATTTTGAATCTGTTCCATAAAATAAATCATTAGGTTCTCTCTTGATGCTAGAGTTACTCACTTCTCTTAGTTCATACCCACTTGAATAATCATTATTCCATTTTGAGTCATATAAAATTTTACTGGGATGTCACATACAGGTTCAACACACATTTCATCCTTGCTATTATTTAATTCATTGACCATACGATCTTTTGTAGTAAAAATGTTCACTTATACTTTATTCTCCATTAATTTATCTTGACATTAATTAGTGATATTGGCTGCCAATGCTCTTTTTATTTTGACTGTGATTTCATTGTCTATTATCACATTATTTTTACAGAGGTAACAGTTCTGGCACGTTGACAAGATATGATTTATGATGTTAGTGCAGCAGTATGCATGTCTTCTATTTTCCTTTGCTTTCATTCGAATGCTAACACTGGAAAGATGACGATAAGATCTATAAACGGCTAACATGTTACCAGAACCATTAGCTAGAAGTTTGTCCCTCTTCATCAACTATTATTTTTATGTTGGCATTCTCTTTGAGTACTAACTTCTTTGGAAATGATACTTTCTTATATCCACCTTTGATATATGGATTTTCTTGAGTACTCCAAAGGAATTTAACTCCTCACTTTCATGACAACGTAGGGATACATCCCCAATAAGATCTCCACTACTACTTTTATAGTTCAAATATATCTCTTTGTCAGCATTCAAGGCAACGATGACTTTATCAAGCATACACACTTTCCTCAAATAATTCATTTTCACTTCTTTTTTAAATATAATGTCGGTGTTTATCCGTCAATTGGATGAAAATTACTAATCTAATACATGCAATAAACTAGATAGTCTCGATAACCCACCATGGAGTACCACTGGAAAAGCCATTTCAGATGTAAGAGCAAGCATAGAGTACGATTGCTATAGCCGCAAACATATTTCATGTTGTTACAGATGGCAGCACACCCGCTCAGACACACAGTCACAGTGAGAGACATGCAAAAAGTTAGGTTAATTTAGGTTCACTTAGAGTGATACGTCACTCTAAGTGAACTTAAATTAAACTGACTTTTTGCATGTCTTATCTTCATGGCAAATATTCACGATCAAAGTATAACTTTTTTCTATCTTCTATGAAAATTTTGGAACAGGACTTTAAATTACAATGTGATTTCAGAGAAATTCTTAAACCATTTAGGGTTAACTTACCTTTATAGGGATGACCGTTTAGGGTTCTCCTACATGCTGAACCTGAAAGTGTGTTCCCTGACATGCTGAATCTGAAAGTGTGATTTCAGAGAAATTCTTTAACCTTTTAGAGTTAACTTACCCTTTAGGGTTCTCTAACTTGCTGAACTTTAAAGTGTGTTCCCTGACATACTGGACCTGAAAATGTGATTTCAAAACAATTTTTTAACCATTTAGGGTTAACTTACCTTTTTAGAGATGACCATTTAGGGCTCTCCTACATTCTAAGCCTGAAAGTGTGTTCCCTGACATGCTGAATCTGAAAATATAATTTCAGAAAAATTCTTTAACCATTTAGGGTTAACTTACCTGTTTAGGGATGACCGTTTAGGGTTCTCTAACTTGCTGAACTTTAAAGTGTGTTCCCTGACATACTGGATCTGAAAATGTGATTTCAGAACAATTTTTTAACCATTTAGGGTTAACTTACATTTTTAGGGATGACCATTTCGGGTTCTCCTACATGCTGAACCTGAAAGTGTGTTCCCTGACATGCTGAATCTGAAAGTATAATTTTTATGGCGATGAACTATTCTAAAGAATAAAGATGGCTGAGGGTTAAGATGTTTATTGCTTAAATATATTAAAAACATTTTGAAAAAATACATATTGACATATTTAAAAAATATATCTTAATCCATTTGATATGAGGAGGAGCATGAGTTTAGGTCTTTGGATATCTGATGCATTTTTCCATATTAGGCATCTTTTCCGGCACCCATTGAGCGAAATATCTAACTTCATCTTCCGGATTATGAACTGAATGCAGGTATTTCTCACATGTGAAGTCTTCTAAATTGAATAATGCTATGTCTTTATCACATTTTTCAAGTATGAGTTTATCAGTTGGCACGTTTCCCTTAACATATACTGCTTGCAAACCGAAAAAACTGCATATTTCCTGAATTTCCTCTTGTTCATGTTTTATTTCATAGCCATTTTCATTACGTGGTCTTATGGTTTTAATGTAAAAGCCGTTTCTATTTATAAAATTTAGTTTTGGACTCCATCTGTCTTTCTCGTACTTATACATATTGTATCTGACGTTCCATTTATAGCTATGAATTTCACGCCGTTGATCGTCTAACAGTAAGAAAGCATCTTCGGAAATAAATGCCAGTTGAGGAATATTTCAGACCAATATATTCTCTGTCAATCACACCAAACATTATTATAGCTGAAAAAAGGGCTGAAATTAAATAAATATGTAATGTTTCTGAAACTCCAACAAATACAGCTCACTTTCTTAGAATAATTCATTTTCACTTAAGGAGGTTGGGTAACATTAAATCTACACTTAAAAACTATTGCTTTGCACAACGAAAAATAAATTATAAATATAACAGCGGAAAAAAAGTTAATGTTGAGTTGTTGACCAAAAAACTGCCCTCCGTCCTTTAAAGACACTCCCTCCTCCCCTGGAATCCTCTTCTCTCATTTTCCCTTAAACTGCGCGTGTTATTGTTTTTTTTTTTATATAACCCGTTTCATGTTTTCCCCATTTGTATTGTTCAGTCTGAAAACGATCCAGCGGAAAAAAAGTTAATGTTGAGCTGTTGACCAAAAACTGCTCTCCGTCCCTCAAAGACACTCTCTCCTCCCCTGGAGTCCTCTCCTTTCATTTTCCCTTAAATTGCAATGGCTATTGCTTTTTATTTTATTCGTTTATAACCCATTTCATGTTTTTCCCTATTTTCATTGTTCAGTCTGAAAACGACCTAACCTAACCTTTACCAGAAGGAGGGGTGGCGTCCATTTTCCGTGAAGTTTCTGGTAGATAACAAATACTGAATTTGGTTATCAGGTTGTATCCCATATTGAGTCAGTAGTCATCTGAATAAATATATTAAAATAGGGAAAATAGTCTCTTAAAGTTCTCAAACCTAGACTCTTAAGCCTAAGAAAATAATAAATATATGGAACTTTATTTCTGAAATCTATAAGACAATGTCTTTAATTTCCTTAGTGATATCAGTGGTCTCCTTCTTATTCTCAGTGTCTTTTAATAGCTCACAGGTATATTCATCCCATTCTAAGAAGCACCTCCCTCCTTTCCAGTAAAGAAAAAAGTAAAATTTGCGATGAAGAAGGTAGGCTTAGAAATCAAACGTTTTTTATTACACAACTTGTGAGGATAAATAAAAGTTCAAATAGGGATAAAATCCTTTTAATAGACAGTGATGATGATAACAGTGATGGATATTCACAAAAATACTAGATATTTCGGTCACATATACAGTGACCGTCATCAGTAGTAAAACTAAACTAAAACAATTTAAAACAAAAGTTTACATACTAAATCAAATAACACTACATATTGTTTAAATATCTAATTCTTTTCAAAGCAAAGGCGGATGCTATTCTCTTTGACCTTCTTGGATTCGGTTCATTGGCATTCAATGATATAGCATTTGGACAAAGGTCAACTACATTGGGTGAATTGAACTTTACTCTGTCAGATTTTAATAAATTATCATAGATAGAGTTCAGCCCATATTCACCTGTATCGCGATTCAAAGCAATATTCTTGAATAAGATTTTATTTATTTCAAGAATTTCACGAAAATTTTGCTTTAAACCCGATCTCTAGAAATCAAAGAGACATTCTCGAACAAAATAAAAGGGTCTGGAACATTAAAAATATGTTCCGAAAGGGCTGAAGTAAAATCTTCAGACTTAGAATCTTGCTTTAAAGCCGAAGAAATAGAATCTTTATATTGTAATAATCTCATTTCCAAACTCTGGTTAGTACGTCCCACATATGAGCTTCCGCAAGTACATGGGATCTGATAAACCCCACTTTGTTGCCCCAATGAAGTTAGATCCTTCCCAGAATTTATAAAACTACCCAAAGTATTATTACTCTTTAAAGCTACCTTTAGACCATTGCTTTGTAAAATTCTTTTAAGTTTTTCACTTAGCCCGGGTACATATGGTAAGGAACAAAAAACATCCTTCTCCCGCGTTGTCTCCAAGACTTCCTTAGAAATCTCTAGAAACCTTTTTCTTCTTTTTGAAAAAGTCTGGTTAATTAACCATTCTGGATACATGTTGCTTATTAGTATTTTCCTTAGAAAAGACAACTCCTCCTCATCAAATTTTGGAGAGCAAATACTAAAGATCCAATCAGTTAAAGAAAGGATCAAACCAATTGTTACTTGGTGAGTGTGACCGGAACTATAAGACAAAAATCTATTGTTATTTGTCAGTTTTCTGTAAATTTTAAAAACCAGACTATTTTGATTTTTCAAAAGAAGAACATCAAGGAAAGGAAGTTTCCCATTCTCTTCCAATTCAACAGTAAACTTTAAACTCCCCCCCCCCCAAACAATTAAGATCTTCCAAAAATCCTTTTAATTCCTCCTCCCCATAATCCCATATGGAAATAATGTCATCCATATACCGGCCCCAGAAAATATGTTTTAAAAAATATGAATCTAACGCAATTGTTTCAATATTCTCCACAAAAATATTAGTTAATAAAGGGGATAAAGGGACCCCATAGGTAAACCATATATTTGTTCGAAATACTCCCCTCTAAAATGAAAAAAAATGAGAGAACTTATTGCACAACCTTACTAAATACATAATTAAAGAAACTTCCAAATCTGTTTTGCCACTAATCAAATCTAAATTTCTTAACAGCTTACCTTCTAGAAGAGTTTCGGCTGCTTCTACATCAATATTTGTGATCATTGATACAATGTTGAAGCTTGAAAGCAAAGAATTCGAAGAAATTTCTACTTTTTTCGGTTTTTCAACCAAATTAGAAGAATTCTTAATATACGAAATTTGTGTAGACAAAAGTGGTTTACAGATTGACACTAACCATTTGCTCAAAATACTTGTTGGTGACCTTGTATTTGACACAATTGGTCGTAATGGTAGGTTAGGCTTATGAATTTTGGGAAGTCCATATAATTTAGGGCACAAGGAACTGCGTGGCAGGCATTTGTAATAGAGTTGATGTGTAATTTTTCCTTCATCATTTAAGCACTACACTGGTGAGCGCAAGCTCACCAGTGTAGAAATCAAACGTTTTTATTACACAACTTGTGAGAGTCAACAACTGCATCAAATCCAGGCCAATGATTTAAAATATAGATCTCAAAATGGTCAGCCATAAATATGGTATAATTAAAAGCTAACCAAACACTAAACATCAGGGTTATATATATATATATATGAAAGGTAATTTATTTCGTCAAATCAATGTCTACTTAAATGGCACGCTGGTGAGCACAAGCAACAATCTCTTTGCAGTTCACGCAAAGAAACAGTTTGTTTTCATCTTACAACGAAGCTATTAGAATCGAGACATTGGCCCTTCCCCGCCTCCCCCCATATAAACACTGAGTACTCAAAATGGAAAACAAATACTATATGAAACTATTTATTATATCTAACACTCACCCCCTCTTTGCAATTCAAAGGATTTAGTCTCGCTAATTTGACCAAAAAAATATAACTTTTTCGACGAAACCTTTGGCTAAGCCGCTATCGTAATTCACGCGAATTAATAAGCAAATGCACTTGACGGGTGTCAATAATTATCCCTATTTAAATCTTAGCGGTTTAGCGTCATAAAGGGTTCAGTATATTAAGAGTTGACAGAAAGTTGGCTGTCACTTTTAGGTAGGATACAGAAAGAATATACCTATCAAAAACAGAATTATTTCCAATGAAAGAATTAAAGTCGTAAAAAGGGGGGAGAGGGGTTGTTTACATGGTAAAAAAGAGTGTATTTTACGCTTTCTATCCAGTATAAACATCACATAGTGAAGCTTGTACTGTGGGGGGGGGGTATACCCTGAATTTTAATTTACTGGAGGGGGACTATGTAAAATTATTTTACTTTGAAATAACCTAAGAAAATTTACTAAACAGAACTCACATTATAAATCGTTGTAGCCAAAGTTTCCAACTCATCAATATTCAATGCTTTTTCCATGGTGTCTTAAAACTGTATGATAGTTTAACCACATATTCGTTATAAACAAAATCTCAAGGGCAAATTGTGATGTAATGGGATACCTTCCGTAAATTCCCTGATTGACTTAGAAAGAGACACATGATCTTGTTCCCGTTAGAATCAATAGTTCACCGTCAGATTATATAATCAATTTCTCAGAAATCTAGTTCCCCACGATTATGGATCAATACACTGCCCCGTTAGAATTCAATGCGCATGTGCAAACTTCGTCCCGGAGTCATAACACCTAGAAACAACAAATAAATTGACCTTGAAAATGGTGTCATTGACCAGTTAGTGGATCAATACACTTAGATGGATTCTATGCCCATATATGGAGTCCCCCTTATGCCTTCTTACCCATCCCTACTAACCTTATATGCCCCCAGGGCATAACTTACAACCCTTGCACTAAGGGCTCTGAGGGGGTTATCATCCTAAAAGACATAATTTCCCGAAATTTCAACTACGTTGAGCAAAATGGATATCTCAAAATTTTGCTTGGATGTGTTTTGCAAAAGGGTGGGCGTGAGAGGGGCGTTAGTCGCTATCCAATCACTTTCAACTATTAAGAAAGGCACTAGCCCTTCCAATTTCCAATTGAATGAGCCCGTTTGAATTTTCTATGACAACGCTTTCAATAAAAACTTTATATGCCCCAGGGCATAACTTACAACCCTTGCCCTGAGGGCTGTGGGGGGAGGGTTTAACATCCTTAAAGACCTAATTTCCAAAACTTTCAACTACGTTGTATAAAATGGCTATCTAAACATTTTGATTGGATGTGTTTGGGGAAAATGTGGGCGTGAGAGGGGGGTTAGTTGCCCTCAAACCGCTTTCGACTATTAAAGTGGGCACTGTTCCGTTGAATTTCAAATCGAATGAGCCCTTTTTAAGTTTCTGCGACAAAGATTTCAATAAAAACCTTATAAGACCCCGGGGCATAACTTATAATCCTTGCCCTGAGGGCTGTGGGGGAGGGGTTTTCATCCTTAAAGACACAAAACAAACAAAGAGAAAAATCTCAGTGAAAAAAAAAACAACAAACGAGACTGTGGCCACTGGAGAGAAAAGAAACGACAAATGCAAAACAACGCGAATATTTTTCCTGTATCTAAACAAGGCGTCTTCAGTAAGATAGAAACAAAAGAGGAACAAGATAAAAAAAACAAGCTAAAACTAAAAAACCAATTAAATCACCACAAAAAAATATATATACACAATTGGCGCAAACTGATCCACTTAGGGAAAAGATGCTATTACAGAGTTACTTCAGTGAGAACACCAGAGTAACTGAGGAAAAAAAACAAAAAAAAACTGGAAATCACTTTAATTACTCTGTTGCGAAATAATCCTTTTATTCGCTATAATTGAAGCAAGTTGTTTTGGTCTAGCTGGTAAAATAGTCCCCTGGTGATTATTTAAAATCTTAACTCCCTTATTGACTGTTGATTAACTCTTTAGGAGATTATCATAAATTGGGTCAATATTTAAACTACCTGTGTCCCTATTGATTGAAAGGTTTGCAAACATATGTTTTTTTTTAATTTCAATGGCTTCTCTCGCCCATTGTGTGTATCCCTTATCATTTGAAATAGCTAAGGCCTCATCAAATTTTACAAAGTGATCTGGTTGAAATCAAATATGTTCTGCTAAAGCTGAAACAAAAGTTTCCGGAGGCTTGCTTAATTGTAGGGTTTCTTCTATTGAATTTCGATGTTCAATAAATCTTTCAAAATTGTTGATGTGTCCTACCAATATAGAACTTCCCACAAGAACACGGAATTTTATGCACCCCACTCACTAAATTTCCCCGGGTTAAATCCATACCAGAACTAAAGAAACTACCCATTGGCCTCAACGATTGGAAACATGTATCAATATTAAATTTGCGCAAAATCCGTGAAAGTTTCTCGCCCAAACCAAGTACATATGGTAATGAAATGAAACTTTTTGATACATTTAAATCTAAAGACTTAAAAATCCCAATAACCCTACTATCATGTTTAACACGTCTATTTTCGATTATTTTGTCAATGAACTTAATTGGGTAATTGTTACAAAACAAAATATCCCTCAAGTATAACAATTTCAAATACAGAAATTCCTAGGAGCAAATTCTAACGGCTCTATCCACTAAAGAAATTAAAACCCCCCGTTTCACCGACATAGGATGGCAAGAATGAAAATTCAAATACCTACCATTGTGCGTAGGTTTTCTATAAATCAAGAAAAGTAAATGGTCCCTTTTAATTAATAACATATCCAGATGGTAATTTATTATTCTCCTCAAACTCAACTGTAAATTTAATATTGTTATCAAAACTATTTAAATGCTTACAAAATAGGTCTAAGGAGTCCAATCCATGTTTCCAAACGCAAACCACATCATCCATGAAGCTACCCCAGAAACAAGGGGAGATTCTAAAACTGTGTATAGCGGAGGTTTCAATAGAATCTATGAAAAAGTTTGTGAATAAAGGAGAGAGAGAAGCCTCCATAGGTAATCCAAAAATTTGTCTATAAAACTCCCCTCTAAAACCAAAATAAAACAAAAATTCATTTACTAGGATCATTAGTTTCATAATGACTTCAATATCCAAACTGGCTAAAGTCACATCTTGCATTAAATCAAAATGTTTTTCTAATTTACTCTTTAAAATGTCCTCGCACCTTTTTAAATCACAATTTGAATACATAGAAACAACATCGAAACTACAAAGAATTGAACTTTCTTCCAACGTGAAATTTCTCAATTTATTAGTAAGATCAGTCGAATTTTTTAAATATGATCTTTGTGTTCCCAAAAGTGGAATCAATGCTACCGACAACCATTTTCCTAATTTCGAAACAGGTGACGGAAAAGTTGACACAATGGGGTGGTGGGGGGCTCCAGTCTTATGAATCTTAGGTAGACCATAGATCTTGGGTGCCGAACAACCCTTAGGATAATATTTGTTATAAAACTGTGGGGTAATGTGAAAGTTATTTTTCAATGACTCCAATTCCTTTCTTGTCGATTATACATATTTATCTGTAGGATCAAAATCAAGTTTTTTGTATGTAATAGTGTCAGAAATAATGGTTTTCATTTGATTATTATAGTCTTCAGTGTTCATAATTACAATCGTGTTTCCCTTATCGGCTCTGGTAATAGTAAGGAATTTATCCTTTTTCAAAACTGAAAGTATTTTAATGTCATTTTTTGTGACATGTCTTTACCAATTAAGCTCATATTAAAGGTGTTTAGTTTTTTTACGATCTCGGCTCTAAGTTCTTGAGGAGTTTCAACTTTATCTAAAGAAGCCATAATTCTTGACTCCACCTTTGAAATTATGTTTGAATAGGAGATTGGTGTTGGAAAACAGAAGTTAGAACCCTTCGACAAAACTGCCTCCTGTTGAATATTAAGAGGTTTAGAAGACAAATTCTTAATTGATGGACCCAGACAGAAATGAGGATAAAAAACATCTGAATCTTGGAACTTCTCAAAAAAATATTTATGAAACTTGTCAACCAGACGAGCCTTAGACAAATGAAAATCATGGCGAAAAGATCTAATGGCCATTTCCTTAATTCGCATAAAAATGTCAGATGGAAGGTTATTCCTTAAAAGGTTTTCAACAGAGCTGTATGTCCTTATACAGTTGAAAACGTCTCTGTTTTTGTTCAGAAACTACGTGATTTAAAGCCATTAGGCTTAATTTGTTTTTAATCTTGATTCATTTTCAATTCCAAAATGGGAACATATTTTAAAAGATTTCGGAATCACCGATACCTTCTTGCCATTTTTTAAGAAAGTTTGTTGATTTAACAAATTTGCATGTTTTTTAACCAAAGACAAATAATAATTGACAGAAGCGGCTAATTGTTGCCCGTACACTTGACGAATGAAAGATCTTAAGCCGAACTGGCCAGCCATGACAAAAAACCAACAAAGAGCAAAATTTCAGTGGAAAAAAAAAACAACAAACGAGACTGCGGCCAGTGGAGGGAAAAGAAACGACAAATCCAAAACGACGTGGATATTTTGCCTGTATCTAAACAAGGCGTCTTCAGTACGAAAGAAACAGAAGAGGAACAAGATAAAAAAAATACCAAGCTAAAACTAAAAAAAACAATAAAACCACCACCAAAAAAATACAATTGGCGCAAACTGATCCACGTAGGGAAAAAATGTTATTATAGAGTTACTTCAGTGAGAACACCAGAGTAACTGAGGAAAAATAGAAAAACTGGAAATCACTTTTTTGTTGTGAAATAATCCTTTTATTGGCTATTGTTGAAGTAAATCGTTTTGGCTTAGCAGGTAAAATAGTCCCCTGGTGATTATTTAAAATCTTAACTCCCTTATTGACTGTTGATTCACTCTTTAGAAGATTATCATAAATTGGGTCAACATTTAAACTACCTGTGTCCCTATTTATCGAAAGGTTAGCAAACATATGTTTTTTAATTTCAATAGCTTCTCTTGCCCATTGTGTGTACCCCTCATCAGAGGCAACGCTGTAGCGTTGCCTATTGAAAAGGCCATACGGCAGTAGTAACCTATATAAGGGCGCTGATCCTGCGCCTGAGGCATGGATATGTGTGCAGTTTCACAGATTCATACTTTACCAGGTTCATTCATCTTTTACTAGAACATGTTTTTTCTAGGTTCTATAGCCAAAACTTGACTTCCTCATATCGTATATTCAAAGATGGTCTCTTTGTAAAAATACTGGTTTCAGTAGTAGGGTTAGATAATCATGTTTTTTCATATGAATAATGTTTTTACTAAAGATACAGCCAAGCCGTGCACGCTTCTGAGTCAAAAAATGTCAAACACTAATAACCTCTAGGTTGAAGGTACCTTGCATCTTGTCTAGAATTGATGGCATATGGTGTTAAATCATTTACCAAAAATAACTCTATTTGCCAAAAAAGGTTTAGCATTTGCAAATTGGAGTGTATGAATGATTTTAATTGATGGTTGAGTAATAGGGGTGAGAATGATTTTAATTGGTGATTGGATTATATGAAGGTGGTAAAAAAGGGTGAAACTGATTACCAGTTAAGGTAAGCCCGAAGGGGCTGTTAACTCATAGGCAAATTTATTATAAATTTGGAATAGCGGAAATCAATGGGAATGGTTAACGACGATAAAATGACCTTGTGAGTTGACCTAGCTTTACTTCTCCGATGTGTTCTCTATAATAGACAAGTACCATTTGAACAGTGTTGTCATTATAAAATATGCTATAACATTCTAGTATACTAAAAAGTTGATACTAATAGAGATGTAGATGACAAGAAAAGAATTTTAATAAAGAAATTCAGAAAAATCCTTAGAAATTCTTGCAAATCAAGTAGTGAGACGATTATGAGTATGAACCGTCAATGATCGTAAGCATCAGTGAGCCTAACCACCAAGGACGTCAACCTCAGAAGCCTCCCATACCTCCTACCTCCAAGGGGCCCCCTCCCCCCATTTTTTATACTTTTTTCAAGTTTTTTTTTTATTTTTCTTATTTTTTTAAATATGGTATATTTTCAACTTTTTTTACATCTCTTACAGTGACATAAAAATACTTAAAACGTAAAAGAATCACATTTAATATTTTCGAAGCTCAAAATGAGAATGGTATAGATATGTTAGTCATGACTTTTACTATTAGAAAAATAATGTTCCCAGTAGCACTTTTTTTTAATTGAATTTTTTTTGGACTTCGAAATTATTCAACTTTTTTTTACGTATTTTAAAATGACAAGGAATATGCTTAAGGCTATACCAATCGTACTCTATGCTTTCTCAGAGACACGATGCGGCTTTCCCAATGGTACTCTATGACCGGTTATCGACACTACCAAGTTTATTGCATGTATTAAATCAGTATTTTTTACGTAGTGGAAGAATAAAAATATAGTTCATATCTTTAAAAAAGTGAAGATGATGCATTTTAAGAAAGTGTGTTCACTTGATAGTGTTATTGTAGCATTGAATGCTGACAAGGAGAAGTATTTAATCTATGAAATAAGTATAAGTCGTCAAATCTATCGGAAAACTATCGGAAACGTATGCCTGCATTGTCATGACAGTAAGGAATTAAATTTCTTTGGAGTACCAAAAAAAATCAACTCTTATGATGGTGGATATGCGAGATTGAGATCTCCGGAGATGATTGCTCTCAAAGAGAATGCCATCGTAAAAATAATAGTTGATAAAGAGGGGCATCTTCTTGCCAGTGCTTGTGGTAACATGTTACCCAGTGTTAAACCATATCGTCAGTTTTCGAGTAGTAGCACTCAAATGAAAGCAAAGAGGGAAAGAAAGGCCTACTCTTGTACTAATATCATAAACCATATCTTTTCTACGCGCCGAAACTGTTACCTATGTAAAAATAATGTTGTAATAGACAGTGAAATTGCCGGAAAATAAAAGGGAATTGGTAGAAAATATCACTAAGGAATATAAAGAAGAATCGATAAAAAACAAAGTGCCAGCAAACGTTAATATCATTGATCAAACAGTCAATGAACCAAATAATACCAAAGACGAAACGCCTATTGAACATGTCGGTGACACGCCAGTAAAAATTGTGTATGACTCAAAATGGGATAATTATTATTCTACTGAATACAAGCTAAGACAAGACAATAGCTACAATATCAAGAGAAAAAATGGTGAACAATTTTATGGAACAGATTCAAAAAGTCCAAAGTTGCTCATTGATATTAATAATGTATCATAATATATTTTTTGTATTAATATTCTAAATGACATTATTTAATTAAAAATATACTATGCATTACATTATTATGTGTTCCTTATTTTTAGAGTATGCTAGCATATCAAACGTTTATAATGTCTATTGGAACATCGGAGATGTAAGAAAAGAAATTTGTATACATCTATTGTCAGACACATGGGATAACATTAATAAAATCTAAGTATCACATGGAATAAACTTCTTCTATCAACATCTTTGTCAGGTACATCGGATAAAATTGATTAAATCTAAGTATCAGATTGAATAAATTCTTTATCAACATCCTTTGTCAGATACGTTGGATAACATTGTCAAAATCTATGTATTAGAGTGGATAAATTATTTATCAACTTCCCTTTGTCTGATGCATCGGATAAAATCGACAAAATCTAAGTAAAGGAGTGAATAAATGCTTTATCAACATCCTTTTTTGATATGTCGGATAAAATTGACAAGTTCTAAGTATCAGAGTGATTAAATTCTATATCAACATCCTTTTCTCGGATATATAGGATAAAATTGACACAATCTAAGTGATAGAGTGAATAATTTTTAATTTATCAACATCCTTTGTCAGATAAATCGGATATAATTGACAAAATCTAAGTAACAGAGTGAATAAATGCTTTATCAACATCCTTTGTCGGATATGTCGGATAAAATGGACAAGTTATAAGTATCAGAGTGATTAAATTCTATATCAACATCCTTTTCTCGGATATATAGGATAAAATTGACACAATCTAAGTGATAGAGTGAATAATTTTTAATTTATCAACATCCTTTGTCAGATAAATCGGATATAATTGACAAAATTTAAGTATCAGAGTGATTAAATGCTTTATCAACATCCTTTGTCGGATATGTCAGATAAAATTGACAAAACCTAAGTATCAGAGTGATTAAATTCTATATTAAGATCCATTTCTCGGATACATAGGATAAAATTGACAAAATCTAAGTGTTAGAGTGAATAATTTTTTTTTTATCAAAATCTTTTGTCAGATACATCGGATAAAATTGACAAAATCTAACTGTCAGAATGAATAGTTTTTTTATCAACATCCTCTGTCAGATACATCGGATAAAATTGACAAAATCTAAGTATCAGAGTGAATAAATACCTTATCAACATCCTTTGTCGGATAAAATTGACAAAATCTAAGCATCAGAGTGATTAAATTCTATATCAAAATCCATTTCTTGGATACAATGGATAAAATTGACCGGATCTAAGTGTCAGAATGAATATTTTTTTTTTATCAACATCCTTTGTCAGATACATCGGATAAAATTGGCAAAATCTAAGTAATCTAAAAATCTAAGTGTTAGAAGGAATAAATTTTTTTTATCAACATCTCTTGTCGGATATGTCGGATAAAATTGACAAAATCTAAGTGTTAGAGTGAATAATTTTTTTTATCAACATCCTTTCTCA
Source organism: Artemia sinica (assembly GCA_027921565.1). Classification (NCBI taxonomy): domain Eukaryota; kingdom Metazoa; phylum Arthropoda; class Branchiopoda; order Anostraca; family Artemiidae; genus Artemia; species Artemia sinica. The sequence continues at coordinate 207,874 of JAPEVW010000208.1, read as the reverse complement.
GATACATCGGATAAAATTGACAAAATCTAAGTATCAGAGTGAATAAATTTTTATCAACATCTTTTCTTAGATACATCGAATAAAATTGACAAAATCTAGGTTTCAGAGTGAATTTTTTTTATCAATATCCTTTGTCAGATCCAATTTGTAAATTTTATCCGATATATTCGGCGATGGATGTTGATAAAGCATTTATTCACTCTGATACTTAGATTTTGTTAATTTTATCCGATTTATCTGAAAAAAGATGTTGATAAAAAAAATTATTCACTCTGATACTTAGATTTTCTCGATTTTATCTAACGTATCTCACAATGGGTGTTGATAAAGCATTTATTCACTCTGGTACTCAGATTTTGTCAATTTTATCCAATGTATCTGACAAAAGATTAATTTAATCACTCTGATGCTTAGATTTTGTAGATTTTATCCTATGTATCCAAGAAAAGGATGTTGTTATAGAATTTAATCACTCTGACACTTAGATTTTGTAACTTTTATCCGACATGTCCGAGAAAGGATGTTGATAAAGCATTTATTTGCTCTGATACTTAGATTTTGGCAATTTTCGGATATATCCTTTGTCGGATATATCGGATAAATTTACAAAATCGAAGTATCAGAGTGATAAAATTCTATGTCAACATCCATCTCTCGTATACATAGGATAAATTGACAAAATCTTTTGTCAACATCCTTTGTCAGATACATCGGATATAATTGACAAAATCTAAGTATCAGAGTGAGTAAATTCTTTATCAACATCCTTTGTCGGATATGTCGGATAAAATTGACAAGTTATAAGTATCAGAGTGATTAATATCTATATAAACATCCTTTTCTCGTATATATAGGATAAAATTGACAAAATCTAAGTGTTAGAGTGAATAATTTTTTTTATCAACATCCTTTGTCAGATAAATCTGATATTATTGACAAATTTAAGTATCAGAGTGAGTAAATGCTTTATCAACATCCTTTGTCGGATATGTCAGATAAAATTGACAAAATCTAAGTATCAGAGTAATTAAATTCTATATCAGGATCCATTTCTCGGATACATAGGATAAAATTGACAAAATCTAAGTGTTAGAGTGAATAATTTTTTTATCAACATCTTTTGTCAGATACATCGGATAAAATTGACAAAATCTAAGTGTCAGAATGAATAGTTCTTTTTATCAGCATCCTTTGTCAGATACATCGGATAAAATTGACAAAATCTAAGTATCAGAGTGAATAAATGCTTTATCAACATCCTTTGTCGGATAAAATTGACAAAATCTAAGTATCAGAGTGAATAAATTTTTATCAACATCTTTTCTCAGATACATCGAATAAAATTGACAAAATCTAGGTTTCAGAGTGAATTTTTTTTATCAATATCCTTTGTCAGATATGATTTGTAAATTTTATCCGATATATTCGGCGATGGATGTTGATAAAGCATTTATTCACTCTGATACTTAGATTTTGTTAATTTTATCCGATTTATCTGAAAAAAGATGTTGATAAAAAAAATTTATTCACTCTGATACTTAGATTTTCTCGATTGTATCTTACGTATCTCACAATGGGTGTTGATAAAGCATTTATTCACTCTGGTACTTAGATTTTGTCAATTTTATCCAATGTATCTGACAAAAGATGTTGATAAAAAAATTTATTCACTATGACACTTAGATTTTGTCAATTTTATCCTATTTATCCGAGAAAAAGGATGTTGAATACAGAGTTTAATCACTCTGATGGTTAGATTTTGTAGATTTTATCCTATGTATCCAAGAAAAGGATGTTGTTATAGAATTTAATCACTCTGACACTTACATTTTGTCACTTTTATCCGACAAGTTCGAGAAAGGATGTTGATAAAGCATTTATTTGCTCTGATACTTAGATTTTGGCAATTTTCGGATATATCCTTTGTCGGATATATCGGATAAATTTACAAAATCGAAGTATCAGAGTGATAAAATTATATGTCAACATCCATTTCTCGTATACATAGGATAAAATTGACAAAATCTAATTGTTAGAGTGAATAAATTCTATATCAACATCCATTTCTCTGATACATCGGATAAAATTGACAAAATCTAATTATTAGAGTGAATAAATGTTTTTATCCCAACACTTTTTGTCAGATACATCGGATAAAATTGACAAAATCTAAGTATCAGAATGACTAAATTCTATATCAACATCCATTTCTCTGATACATCGGATAAAATTGACAAAATCTAATTATTAGAGTGAATAAATGCTTTAGCAACATCCTTTCTCGGATATGTCAGATAAAATTGATAAAATCTAAGTATCAGAGTGATCAAATTCTATATCATCATCTTTTTCTCGGCTACATAGGATAAAATAGACAAGATCTGAGCATCAGAGTGATTAAATGCTTTATCAGCATCATTTGTCGGATACATCGGATATAATTGACAAAATCTAGGTGTTAGAGTGAATAATTTTTTTTAACAACATCTTTTGCCAGATACATCGGATAAAATTGACAAAATCTAAGTGTCTGAGTGAAATTTTTTTTTATCAACATCTTTTGTCAGATAAAACGAATAAAATTGACAAAATCCAAGTTTCAGAGTGAATAAATATTTTTTATCAACATCCTTTGACAAATATATCGGATAAAATTGACAAAATCTAAGTAACAAAGTGAATAAATGCTTTATCAACATCCTTTGTCGGATGTGTCGGATAAATTTGACAAAATCTAAGTATCAGAAAGATTAAATTCTATATCAACATCCATTTCTCGGATACAATGGATAAAATTGGCAGGATCTAAGTGATAGAGTGAATAATTTTTTTTATCAACATCTTTTGCCAGATACATCGGATAAAATTGACAAAATCTAAGTGTCTGAGTGAAAATATTTTTTATCAACATCCTTTGACAAATATATCGGATAAAATTGACAAAATCTAAGTAACAAAGTGAATAAATGCTTTATCAACATCCTTTGTCGGATAAAATTGACAAAATCTAAGAATCAGAGAGATTAAATTCTATATCAACATCCATTTCTCGGATACAATGGATAAAATTGGCAGGATCTAAGTGTCAGAATGAATATTTTTTTTTTATCAACATCCTTTCTCAGATACATCGGATAAAATTGGCGAAATCTAAGTATCAGAGTGACTAAATTCTATATGATCATCCTTTTCTCGGTTATATAGGATAAAATTGATACAATCTAAGTATCAGAGTGAATAAATACTTTATCACCATCCATTGTCGGATATGTCGGATAAAATTGACAAAATCTAAGTGTTAGAGTGAATAATGTTCTTATCAACATCTTTTACCAGGTACATCGGATAAAATTGACAAAATCTAAGCGTCAGAGTGAATAAATTTTTTATCAACATCCTTTGTCAGATACATCGGATGTAATTGACAAAATCTAAGTATCGCAGTGAATAAATGCTTTATCAACATCCATTGTCGATTATGTCGGATAAAAATTGACAAAATATCAGTATCAGAAAGATTAAATTCTATATCAACATCCTTTTCTCGGATACATAGGATAAAATTGACAAAATCTAAGTGTTAGAGCGAATAATTTTTTTATAAACATCCTTTGTCAGGTACATCGGATAAAATCACCAAAATCTAAGTATCAGAGCAAATAAATGCTTTATCAACATCCTTTCTCGGACATGTCGGATAACATTGACAAAATCTAAGTGTCAGAGTGATTAAATTCTATAACAACATCCTTTTCTCGGATACATAGGATAAAATTTACAATATCTAAGCATCAGAGTGATTAAATTCTATATCAACATCATTTTTCCCGGAAAAATAGGATAAAATTGACAAAATCTAAGTGTCAGAGTGAATAATTTTTTTTTTATCAATATCTTTTGTCAGATACCTCGGATAAAATTGACGAAATCTAAGTACCAGAGTGAATAAATGCTTTATCAACATCCATTGTGGTATACGTAAGATAAAATCGAGAAAATCTAAGTATCAGAGTGAATAATTTTTTTTCAACGTCTTTTTTCAGATACATCGCATAAAATTAACAAAATCTAAGTATCAGACTTAATAAATGCTTTATCAACATCCATCGCCGGATATATCAGATAAAATTGACAAAATCTAAGTATCAGAGTGATTAAATTCCATATCAACATCCATTTCTCGGATACATAGGATAAAACTGACAAAATCTAATTGTTAGAGTGAATAACATCTATATTAACATCCATTTCCCGGATAGTTAAGATAAAATTGTGGAAATCTAATTTTTAAAGTCAATAAATTTTTTTTTATCAACAACTTTTGTCAGATTCATCGGATAAAATTGATAAAATCTAAGTATTAGAGTAAATAAATGCTTTATCAAGATTCTTTTTTTGGATATGTCGAACAAAATTGACAAAATCTAAGTATCAGAGTGGTTGAATTCTATATCATCATCCTTTTCTCGGCTATATAGGATGAAATTGACAAAATCTAAGTATCAGAGTGAATAAATGCTTTATCAGCATCATTTGTCGGATACATCGGTTACAATTGAAAACAATCTAGGTGTTAGAGTGAATAAATTTATTTCATCAACATTTTTTGCTAGATACATCGGATAAAATTGACAAAATCTAGGTATCAGAGTAAATAATTTTTTTTATCAACATCCTTTGACAGATACATCAGATAAAATTGACAAAATCTAAGTAACAGAGTGAATAAATGCTTTATCAACATCCTTTGTCAGATATGTCGTGTAAAATTGACAAAATCTAAGTATCAGAGTGAATAAATTCTATATCAACATCCTTTTCTCGGATACATAGGATAAAATTGACAAAATCAAAGTGTCAGAGTGACTAATTTTTTTTTATCAACATCCTTTGTCAGATACATCGTATAAAATTGATAAAATATAAGTGTCAGAGTGAATAAATGCTTTATCAACATCCTTTGTCGGATATGTTGGATAAAATTGACAAAATCTAATTATCAGAGTGATTAAATTCTATATCAACATCCATTTCTCGGATACATAGGGTAAAATTGACAAAAGCTAAGTGTTAGAAAGAATAACTTTTTTTTATCAACATCTTTTGTCAGATATATCGGATAAAATTGACAAAATCTAAGTGTCAGAATGAATAATTTTTTTTATCAATATCATTTGTCGGATATGTTGGATAAAATTGACAAAATCTAATTATCAGAGTGATTAAATTCTATATCAACATCCATTTCTCGGGTACATATGATAAAATTGATAAAATCTAAGTATCAGAGTGAATAAATGCTTTATCACCATCCTTTGTCGGATATGTCTGATACAATTGACAAAATCTAAGTTTTAGAGTGACTAATTTTTTTATCAACATCTTTTACCAGATACATCGGATAAAATGGACAAAATCTAAGCGTCAGAGTGAATAATTTTTTTTTATCAACATCCTTTGTCGGATACATTGGATTTTGTAAATTATATCCGATGTATCTGACAAACGATGTTGATAAAAAAAAATTATTCACTCTGACCCTTAGGTTTTGATAATGTTTACTGACATTTCCGGCAAATGATGTTAATAAAGAATCTATTCGCTCTATTACTTGGTTTAATTAAAAAAAACTTTCCGAAAAATAAAACGAATAGAAATTAAATAAACAATCAATGCGAACAAACATACAATATATACTAATGTAAATGAATAAATAAATATTAAAACGAGTGAAACTTAAATTGAATATGCAAATCAAGTTTGAATCGAATAAAAATAACTACAAACAGGAGTTTGGGTATCGTCTCACTGCAGAAGCCTAAAACCTACTGCGTTATTGGCGCTTTACTGAAAACAATTCTTTGAAATATTTTCACACTTGTAACTTTAAGAAATCGAAAACTAATTTAGATTTTAGGGAATAAATATCAGCATGTCTATATTAAATTGACAATGCACATTTTTTTCAGTAAACTCATTTAAAATTTTTTCAGTAAAGTACAAATTATATTCTGGCTTTTAGAAAGCATTGGGGTTTTGAACCCTACTCAAATTAGTTTATGCTCGTTTTGAGTTTGACTCTAATATTTATTTTAATTTTTGTTCGTTTTGGGTTTCATTTATTTATTGATACTGATTTGGGGTAGTTGTATGCTTGGTAGATTATATGATAGTCCGGACGCCAGCTGTTGAAAATAAGAACCATACCACGACGGAATGAGGCTGCAACTAGAATTAGCCTACCCTCCACCCCCTAAATTGACCGTGCGGATTCAAAAAAACCAATGGCACTTGCTTGCGAGTGGTAGAACACTCTGAAACTTGACATTTTATTATTTTTTGGTGTTTCATGCAAGAAAACACATGTTCCACAAAGTTTGAGGTGCAGTTTTCCGCTCAAAAAGAAATGCCTAGAAGCCATAGAATTTTTTCATAACAAACTAACACGATTAGTTACAAAAAATGGCAGAGTTAAAAAAAATGGCAAAACTATATGAGTCTTGAACAGTCTTGGAAAGTATAAACAAAATCAAATTGAATATTAGATATATTATGATGTTAATTGTTGAAAGATCCATCAGTTCAAGATTTTATTTCACTGTAATTTTTATTTTCATTGTCAATGCTGTAAGAACTGGAAAATATTAAATTTGTAATATACGAGTAATTCGTTTTCAGTGAAGCACCAATGACGCAGAAGGCTTTAGGTTTTTACAGTTAAAGAAGGGGGCAGTATCCAAATTTTGCTTGTAGTGAAACTATATTTGTTTTGACCAAGCTTGAAAAGAACTAATAAATTAAACTGAATATTTGATGCATAATGATATTAATTGCTAAAAGCTCATCAGTTCAAAATTTCACTGTAATTTTAATATTTATTTTCAATATTAAGTACAAAAGAAAACATTTGTAATATAATTCGTTTTCAGTAAAGCGCCAATGACGCAGTAGGTTTTAGGCTTTTGCAGTGAGACGATACCCAAATTCTTGTTTATAGTTATCTTTATTCGATTCAAACTTGATTTGCATATTCAATTTAAGTTTTGCTCGTTTTAAAATTTATTTATTCATTTACATTAATATATATTGTATGTTTGTTTGCATTGATTGTTTATTTAATTTCTGTTCGTTTTAAGCTTCATTTATACTGTAGTAGCAAATTTTTTTTCGTTTTAAGCTTGATTTTCATATTCAATCTAAGCATTACTCGCTTTAAGATATTTTCTTCATTTATATTATTACTTGTTGTATGTTTTTTGCTGTGATTCTTTATTTAATTTCCGTTCATTTTGGGTTTCATTTATTCTTTAATAGTAATTTCTGGTCGTTTTGAGTTTGAATTTTAACAGGTATTTGTATCTCCTGAGCTTAAGTTTAAAATGGCCTTTACTTTTCTTTGAAAAACTTATTTTTCGGAAAGGTTTTTTTAATTATTTTTTTTTCGTTTTTAATTGCAAAAAGCTTCAAGTTTTTATGGCATGGGGAGGGGGGTGCTTACTGTCCGATTATTCTTGACTATAAAAAACGGATCTAGAACTTTCAATTTAAATCGAATGAGGCTTTTTTCAAAGAGGTAAGATAAAAACCTTATATATGAACAATAGACAGCTTGCATAACTTGTGGACAGCGATTGACAACAATGAATGGATTGAAAAAAATGGCTCCAATAAGGGGGTTTAGACCATTTCACTTGCGGAAACAAAGGGATCACGACTGTTTGAAATTGACCTTAATAGGAATTTGTGTGCCAAAGCAATTTTGCATCTATCACAGAGTATGCATTTTAACCTTATAATTGGATAATTATAATTGATTTCCGATGTGTTCCTCTCATACAAAACCCCTTCCCATAAGTTATAAACCCCTCTTAATAAGTTATGCCCCAGGGCATAACTTACAACGCCTACCCCTGGGCCCTGGTGGGCTGTGTCGACACTGGAGTTTTTTGTTATCAGAACTTTGAACTATTTTAACAAAATGTCTATCTCAAAATTATTATCTGATGCATTTAGGGCGTGGAGGAGGGAGAGGGGCTAGTTACCCTTCAATCACATTTGACTCTTAAAAAGTGAACAAGAACTTTCAATTTTCAATCAAATGAGCCCTCTCTAAAGTTTATACGAGCATCCCTTCCATAAAAAACAATAAGAAGTATTCGGAGAATCCTTAAATTACAACCCTTGCCCTGAGGGCTTCAGGGAAGTTGTAATCCTCAAAGACCTAATTTCCAGAACTTAAAACTACGTTTAATAAAATGGCTGTCTTAAGATTTTGATTGGATGTGTTTGGGGGAAAGGTGGGCGTGAGAGGGGGGTTAGTTGCCCTCAAATCACTTTCGACTATTACAAAAGGCACTAGCCCTCGGAATTTCCAATCGAATGAGCCTTTTTTGAAGTTTCTACGACACAGCCTTCTATAAAAACCTTATATGCCCCCAGGGCATAACTTAAAACCCTTGCCCTGAGGTTGTGGGGGATTGTCCTGCTTAAAAACATATTTTCTATCTGGAAATCAACTACGCTGAACAAAATGGCTATCTAAAATGTTTGATTTGATGAGTTTGGGGAAATGATGGGCGTGAAGGGGGGGGGGGGCTAGTTGTCTTCCAATCACTTTCGACTATTAAAAAGGACACTAGCCCTTTGAATTTCCAATTGAATGTGCCTGTTTTGAAGTTTCTACAACAACACCTTCTATAAAAACCTTATATGCTCCCAGGACATAACTTAAAACCCTTGCCCTGAGGGTTTTGGGGGAGTGTCCTCCATAAAAATATATTTTCAATCTGGAAATCAGCTACGCTGAACAAAAATGGCTATCTCAAAATTTTGATTGGATTTTTTTGGGGGAATGATGGGCGTAGGGGGGGGGGGGGCTAGTCGCCCTCAAATCCCTTTTTACTATTAAAAAGGGCACTATCCCTTTGAATTTCCCATCAAATGAGCCTTTTTTGAAGTTTCTATGACAACACCTTCTATAAAAACCTTATATGCCCCCAGGACATAACTTAAAACCCTTGCCCTGAGGGTTGAGGGGGATTTTCCTCCTCAAAAACATGTTTTATATCTGAAAATCAACTACGCTGAACAAAATGGCTATCTAAAATTTTTATTGGATGTGTTTGGGGGAATGATGGGCGTGGGCGGGGCGGCTAGTTGCCCTCCAATCACTTTCGATTATTAAAAAGGGCACTATCTCTTTGAATTTCCAATCAAATGAGCCTTTTTTGAAGTTTCTACGACAACGCCTTCTAAAAAAAACCTTTAATGCCCCCAGGGCATATCTTAAAACCCTTGCCCTGAAGGTTCTGGGGGAGTGTCCTCCTCAAAAACATATTTTCTATCTGGAAAGAAACTACGCTGAACAAAATGGCTATCTCAAAATTTTGATTGGATGTGTTTGGGGAAATGATGGGCTTGGGGGGGGGGGGGCTAGTTGCACTCCAATCACTTTCAACTATCAAAAAGGGCACTAGTCTTTTAATTTCCAATCGAATGAGCTTGTTTTGAAGTTTCTACGACAACGCCTTCTACAACAACCTTACACGTCCCCGGTTCATAACTTAAAACCCTTGCCCTGAGGGTTGTGGGGGAGTATCCTCCTCAAAAATGTATTTTCTATCTCGAAATCAACTATGCTGAACAAAATAGCTATCTCAAAATTTTGATTGGATGTGTTTGGGGAATGATGGGCTTGGGGGGGGGCTAGTTGCCCTCCAATCACTTTTGACTATTAAAAAGGTCACTAGGTCTCTAATTTCCAATCGAATGAGCCTGATTTGAAGTTTCTACGACAACGCCTTCTATAAATACCTTATGTGCTCCCAGGGCATAACTTAAAACCCTTGCCCTGAGGTTTGTGGGGAGTATTCTCCTCAAAAATATATTTTCTATCTCGAAATCAACTACGCTGAACAAAATGGCTATCTCAAATTTTGATTAGATGTGTCTGGGGGAATGATGGGCGTGGGGGGAGGGGCTAGTTGCCCTCCAAACATTTCGACAACGCCTTCTATAAAAACCTTATATGCCCCCAGGACATAACTTAAAACCCTTGCCCTGAGGGTTGAGGGGGATTTTCCTCCTCAAAAACATGTTTTATATCTGAAAATCAACTACGCTGAACAAAATGGCTATCTAAAAATTTTTATTGGATGTGTTTGGGGGAATGATGGGCGTGGGCGGGGCGGCTAGTTGCCTTCCAATCACTTTCGATTATTAAAAAGAGCACTATCTCTTTGAATTTCCAATCAAATGAGCCTTTTTTGAAGTTTCTACGACAACGCCTTCTAAAAAAAACCTTTAATGCCCCCAGGGCATATCTTAAAACCCTTGCCCTGAAGGTTCTGGGGGAGTGTCCTCCTCAAAAACTTATTTTCTATCTGGAAAGAAACTACGCTGAACAAAATGGCTATCTCAAAATTTTGATTGGATGTGTTTGGGGAAATGATGGGCTTGGGGGGGGGGGGCTAGTTGCACTCCAATCACTTTCAACTATCAAAAAGGGCACTAGCCCTTTAATTTCCAATCGAATGAGCTTGTTTTGAAGTTTCTACGACAACGCCTTCTACAACAACCTTACACGTCCCCAGTTCATAACTTAAAACCCTTGCCCTGAGGGTTGTGGGGGAGTATCCTCCTCAAAAATGTATTTTCTATCTGGAAATCAACTATGCTGAACAAAATAGCTATCTAAAAATTTTGATTGGATGTGTTTGGGGAATGATGGGCTTGGGGGGGGGCTAGTTGCCCTCCAATCACTTTTGACTATTAAAAAGGTCACTAGGTCTCTAATTTCCAATCGAATGAGCCTGATTTGAAGTTTCTACGACAACGCCTTCTATAAATACCTTATGTGCTCCCAGGGCATAACTTAAAACCCTTGCCCTGAGGTTTGTGGGGAGTATTCTCCTCAAAAATATATTTTCTATCTCGAAATCAACTACGCTGAACAAAATGGCTATCTCAAATTTTGATTGGATGTTTCTGGGGGAATGATGGCGTGGGGGGAGGGGCTAGTTGCCCTCCAATCATTTTCGATTATTAAAAAGGGCACTAGAACTCTCGATTTCCAATCGAATGAGCCCCCTTTGAAGCTTCTATGACGACCTCTTCCATATGAAGTGCCTCTGGGGAAAAAATAATAAATAATAAAATATGGGAATCGTATGGTCTTTAGTATAGGCAACGCTACAGCGTTGCCTCGATTTTATCAATTTTATCCCGAGCTATCCAATAAAAGAATTGGCCAGTGTTATACTCAGATTTGGCCATTGTTACCAAACGTATCTGTCAAAAAAACATTGATAAAGAACTTATTCACTCTAATACTTAGATTTTCTCAAATTTACCATACATATCATACAAAAGACGATGACAAAGAATTTATTCACTCTGATACTTAGATTTTGTGATTGTTACCTGATTTATCAGACAAAAGGATGTTGATAAAGAATTTATTCATTCTAATAAATAGATTTTGACAATGTTATCCAACGTATCCGACAAAGGATCTTGATAAAGAATTTATTCAATCTGATACTTAGATTTAATCAATTTTATCCGATGTATCTGACAAAGACTTTTTAAAGAAAAAAAAATATTCACTCTGATACTTAGATTTTGTTAATGTTATCCCATGTGTCTGACAATAGATGTATGCAAATTCCTTTTCTTACATCTCCGATGTTCCTATAGACATTCTAAACGTTTGATATACTAGCATACTCTAAAAAAATAATGAACACATAACAATGTAATGCATAATATATTTTTAATGAAATAATGTCATGTGGAATATTAATACAAAAAATATATTATTATACATTATTAATATCAATGAACGACTTTGGACATTTTGAATCTGTTCCATAAAATAGTTCACCATGTTTTCTCTTGATATTGTGGGTATTGTCTTCTCTTAGCTCGTAATCTGTAGAATAATCATTATTCCATTTTGAGTCATACGCAATTTTTACTGGTGTGTCACCGACAGGTTCAATATGCGTTTCGTCTTTGGTATTATTTGGTTCATTAACTGTTCGATCGATGGTAGTAACGTTTGCTGGCACTTTGTTTTTTATCAATTTATCTTTATATTCCTTAGTGATATTTTCTACCAATACCCTTTTTATTTTTCCCACAATTTCACTGTCTATTACAACATTATTTTTACATAGGTAACATTTCGGCATGTAGACAAGATACGGTTTATGATATTAGTAGAAGATTAGGCGTTTCTTTTGCTCTTTGCTTTCATTTGAATGCTACTACCCGAAAGCTGACGAAATGGTTTAACACTGGGTAACATGTTATCACAAGCACTGGCAAGAAGATGCCCCTCTTCATCAATTATTATTTTTATGTTGACATTTTCTTTGAGTGCAATCATCTTTAGAGATCTCAATCTCGTATATCCACCATCATAAGAATTTAATTTTTTGGTACTCCAAAGAAATTTAAATCCTTACTGTCATGACAATGCAGGCATACGTCTCCGATAGTGCTACCACTTGTACTTATTTCATAGTTTAAATACTTCTCCTTGTCAGCATTCAATGCTACAATAACACTATCATGTGAACACACTTTCTTAAAATGCATCATCTTTACTTTTTTAAACATATGAATAATATGTTTATTCTTCCACTACGTAAAAGAAACTGATTTAATACATGCAATAAACTAGGTAGTGTCTATAACCAGTCATAGAGTACCAGTGGGAAAGCCGCATCGTGTCTCTGAGCAAGCATAGAGTAAGATTATTACAGCCGTAAGCCTATTCCATGTCATTTTAAAATGCGTAAAAAAAGTTGAATAATTTTGAAGTCAAAAAAAATTCAATTAAAAAAAAGTGCTACTAGAAACATTATTTTTCTAATAGTAAAAGTCATCACTAACGTATCTATACCATTCTCATTTTGAGTTTCAAAAATATTCAATGAGATTTTTTTTTATCTTTTAAGTATTTTTTATGTCATTCTAAGAGATGTAAAAAAAGTTTAAAAAATACGATGTCTAAAAAAAAAGAAAAAATAAAAAAAATCAAAAAAAGTATAAAAAATTGGGGTAGGGGGCCAAAAAGTTGGGGGGGGAGGGACCCCTTGCATGTTGGGGGTATGGGGAGGCTTCTGAGGTTGAGGTCCTTGGTGGTTAGGCTCACTGATGCTTACGATCCTTGACGGTTCATACTCATAATCGTCTCACTACTTGATTTGCAAGGATTTCTAAGGATTGTTCTGAATTTCTTTATTAAAATTCTTTCCTTGCCATCTAAATCTCTATTAGTATCAACTTTTTAGTATACTAGAAGATTATAGCGAATTTTACAATGACAACACTGTTCAAAAGGTACTTGTGTATTATACAGAACACATCGAAGAAGTAAAGCTAGGTCAACTCACAAGGTCATTTTATCATCGTTAACCATTCCCATAGATTGCCGCTATTCCAAATTTATAATAAAATTGTCTATGAGTTAACAGCCCCTTCCAGCTCACCTTAACTGGTAATCAGTTTAACCCTTTTTTACCATCTTCATACAATCCAATCACCAATTAAGATCATTCTCACCTCTATTATTCAATCATCAATTAATATCATTCATACACTCCAATTCGTAAATACTATACCTTTTTCGCAAATACAGTTTTTTTTTTGGTAAATGATTTAACACGATATGCCATCAATTCTAGACAAGATGCAAGGTACCTTCAACCTAGAGGTTATTAGTGTTTGACAATTTTTGATTCAGAAACATGCACGGCTTGGCTGTATCTTTAGTAAAAACATTATTCATATGAAAAAACATGATTATCTAACCCTAGAACTGAAGCCAGTATTTTTACAAAGAGACCATCTTTGAATATACGATATGAGGAAGTCAAGTTTTGGCTATTGAACCTAGAAAAAACATTTTTTAGTAACAGATGAATCAACATGGTAAGGTATGTAGCCGTGTAACTGCACACATATCCATTCCTCAGGCGTAGGATCAGTGCCCTTATATAGGTTACTACTTACGGCTCCAATGTTTTACTATTATTTTTTTCCCAGAGGCATTTCATATGGAAAGGGTCGTCGTAGAAACTTCAAAGAGGGCTCAATCGATTGAAAATTGAGAGTTCTAGTGCCCTTTTTAATAGTAAAAAATGATTGGAGGGAAACTAGCCCCCCCCCCCCCCCCACGCCCATCAGTCCCCCAAACACATCCAATAAAATTTTGAGATTGCCATTTTGTTCAGCGTAGTTGATTTCTAGATAGAAAATATGTTTTGGAGGAGAATACTCCCCCACAACCCTTAGGGCAAGGGTTTGCAGTTATGCCCTGGGGGCATATAAGGTTTTTACAGAAGGCGTTGTCGTAGAAACTTCAAAACAGGCTCATTCGATTGGAAATTTCAAAGGACTAGTGCCATTATTAATAGTCGAAAATGATTAGAGGGCAACTAGCCCCCTCACGCCCATCATTTCCCCTAATACATCCAATAAAAATTTTGAGATAGCCATTTTGTTCAGCGTAGTTGATTTCCAGATAGAAAATATGTTTTTGAGGAGGACAATCCCCCATAACCCTCAGAGCGAGGGTTTTAAGTTATGCACAGGGGGTATATAAGGTTTTTATAGAAGGCATTGTCGTAGAAACTTCAGGAAAGGTTCATTCGATTAGAAATTCAAAGGACTAAGGCTCTTTTTAATAGTAGAAAGTGATTGGAGGGCAACTAGCCCCCCCCCACTGCCCGTCATTCCCCAAACACATCCAATCAAAATTTCGAGATAGCCATTTTTTTCAGCGTAGTTGATTTCCAGATAGAAAATATTATTTTGAGGAGGGCACTAGTAGGAGAAGGAGTGCCAGTCCAGTACGAACATACAATCCCTACATACACAAGACAATCCTAGGCATACAATCCCTAGATACACAAGACCACATCCTCTTTCTAGACCAATCAGAGAGTCGGAAATGACATCACTTGGTTTCTAGGAATTGTGCGGGACTCTAAAGAGATAGAAATTGTATTTTAATAAGGCTTCATTTTTTTAGGATTAGTGATAAATTCAGGAATTATTATTTCGAAGCCTTAATAGTGTAACTAGGACACCTTAGATAATTTTCAGAAATTTAAACGAGATACAAGGATATTAATAGAGATTGAATATATTTAACGCGGGAACTGTTTCCTGAGAATTTTAAATGTGTCAATGCAGGGAGGCCAAAACAAAGGAACATTCAGAAATTACTTTTAGGGGATTATTTAGGCGAAACAGATTGAGACATTTTAGGGGATTGTTTGGGCGAAACAGATTGAGACATTTTAGAGGATGATTTGGGGTGAAACTCTGTGGTCGCTATAATAGACATGTACACAATATGGGATGTGGACGATACAAAATATTTTTCTTGGCAACGGAGTATACTAAAAAGTTGAAACTAATAGAGATGTAAATGCCAAGAAAAGAATTTTAATAAAGAAATTCAGAACAATCCATAGAAATCCTTAGAAATCAACTAGTGAGAAGATTATAGATTTGAAGCATCATGGATCGCAATCATCAATGACCCTAACCACCAAGGACCTCAACCTCCAAAGGTCCCCCTATCCCAAACCTCCAAGGGACCCCCTCCCTCCATTTTTTTGGCCACTTACCCCATTTTCTTACACTTTTTGATGAAGTTTTTTTTAACTTTTTTTACAGTATTTTTTTAACGTGATTTTTTTTTCCACTTTTTTTACGTGTCTTAGAATGAGACGAAACATACTTAAAACATTAAAACTTCATATTTAATATTTTTCAAACTCAAAATGAGAGTGATATAGATATGTTAGTTATGGCCTTTACAATTAGAAAAATAATGTTTTTAGTAGCACTTTTTTTTACTGAATTTTTTTTATTCACTTAGAAATTATTCAACTTTTTTTACGTATCTTAAAAATGTGAAATATACATGCGGCTCTACCAATCGTACTCTATGCTTGCTCATAGACATGACGTGGCTTTTCCATTGGTACTCTATGGCAGGTTATTGACACTACCTAGTTTATTATATGTATTAAATCAGTATTTTTACGCAGTGGCACGATAAGAACATAAGTTGTATCTTTAGAAAGTGAAGATGGAGCATTTTAAGAAAGTGTTGCATTTGTTAATGTTATTGTAGCACCGAATGCCGACAATGAGAAGTATTTGAACTATGAAACAAGTACAAGTGGTAGCACTATTGGAAATGTATGCGTGCATTGTCATGACACTAAGGAATTAAATTTCTTTGGAGTACCAAAAAAATACAACTCTCATGATGGTGGATATGCGAGTTTGAGCTCTCCTGAGATGATCGAACTCAAAGAGAATGCCAACATGAAAATAATACTTGATGAAGAGGAGAATCTTCTTGCTAGTGTTTGTGGTAACATGTTACCCAGTGCTACACCCCCTCTTCAGCTTTCGGGTATTAGCATTCAACGGAAGATCAAAAGAAGACAGGCATACACTTCTACTAATATCAAAAACCATATCCTTTCTACTCTGCCGGAACAGTTACCTGTGTAAAAGTAATGTGATAATAGACAGTGAAATTACTAGGAAAATAAAAAGGGCATTGACCGAAAATATCACTAAGGAATGTGAAGATGAATCGATGAAAAACAAAGTGCCAGCAAACGTCACTACCATTGATCAAGCAATTAAGGAATCAAATAATAGCAAAGATGAAAAGCATATTTAACATGTGGATGATCCTCCAGTAGAAATGTGTTCACATGTTAGTGTTTTTGCAGCATTGAATGCTGACAAGGAGAAGTATTTGAACTATGAAACAAGTAAAAGTGGTAGCCCTATCGGAAACGTATGCGTGCGTTGTCACTACACTAAGGAATTAACTTTCTTTGGAGTACCAAAAAAATTCAATTATACAAATGGTGGATATCTGAAAGTATCATTTCCAGAGAAGTTAGTACTCAAAGAGAATACCAACATAAAAATAATAGTTGATGAAGAGGGGTATCTTCTTGGTAGTGCTTCTGGTAACATGCTACCTATTGATAGGACCTATCGCCATCTCTTAGGTATTAGCATTCAAACAAAAGCAAAGGGAAAAAGAAAGCCCTACTCTTCTACTAATATCATAAACCAGATCTTGTCTACGTGCTGGAACTGTTACCTTTGTAAAAACAATGTTGTAATAGACAGTGAAATTGCCCGAAAAATAGAAAGGTATTGGTAGAAAATATCACTAAGGAATGTAAAGATGAATCGATGAAAAACAAAGTGCCAGCAAAAGTTACTACCACTGATCAAACAGTCAATGAATCAAATAATACCAAAGACGAAAGGCATATTGAACCTGTCGGTGACATACCAATAAATATTGTGTATGAGTCAAAATGGAATATTGATTATTCTAATGATTACGAGCTAAGAGAAGACAATAGCTACAATATCAAGAGAGAGAATGGTGAACTATTTTATGGAACAGATTCAAAATGTCCAAAGTTGCTCATCACTATTAATAATGTATCCTAATATATTTTTGTATTAATATTCTACATGACATTATTTCATTAAAAATATACTATGCATTACATTGTTATGTGTTCATTATTTTTAGAGTATGCTAGCATATCAAACATTTAGAACGTCTATTGAAACATCGGATATGTAAGAAAAGGAATTTCCATACATCTATTGTCAGACACATGGGATAATATTGACAAAATCTAAGTATCAGATTAATTAAATTTTTTCTATCAACATCTTTGTCAGATACATCGGATAAATTGACTAAATCTAAGTATCAGATTGAATAAATTGTTTATCAACATACATTGTCGGATATGTTGGCTAACATTGTTAAAATCTATGTATTAGAGCGGATAAATTCTTTATCATCTTCTCTTTGTCTGATACATCAGATAAAATTCACAAAATCTAAGTATCAGAGTGAATAAATTCTTTATCATCGTCTTTTGTAAGATATGCTTGATAAAATTGAGAAAATCTAAGTATCAGAGTGAATAAATTCTTTATCAATGTCTTTTTAACAAAAACGTTTGATAACACTGACCAAATCTAAGTATCATAGTGAATAAACTCTTTATCAGCTTCTTTTGTTCGATAGCTCGGGATAAAATTGATAAAATCTAAGTATCAGAGCGAATGGATTTTTTTTGATTATGATTATTGATTATTTTTTTTTATTTTTTTTGATGATTTTTTTTTTATTATGCTAGAATATCAAACGTTTAGAATATCTATTGAAACATCGGAGATGTAAGAAAAGGAATTTCCATACATCTATTGTCAGACAGTTGAGATAACATTGACAAAATCTAAGTATCAGATTGAATAAATTGTTTATCAACATCCTTTGTCGGATCCGTTGGTTAACATTGTCAAAATCTATGTATTAGAGTGGATAAATTCTTTATCATCTTCCCTTCGTCTGATGCATCAGATAATATTCACAAAATCTAAGTATCAGAGTGAATAAATTCTTTATCATCGTCTTTTGTATGATATATATGGTAAATTGAGAAAATTTAAGTTTAGAGTGAATAAATTCTTTATCAATGTCTTTTTGACTGATACATTTGATAACACTGACCAAATCTAAGTATCATAGTGAATAAATTCTTTATCAACTTCTTTTGTAGGATAGCTCGGGATAAAATTGATAAAATCTAAGTATCAGAGCGAATGGATTCTTTATTAATATCATTTACCGGAAATGTCAGTTAACATTATCAAAACATAAGTGTCAGAGTGATTAAATTCTGTATCAACATCTATTGTCAGATACATGGGATAATATTGACAAAATCTAAGCATCAGAGTGAATACAGTTGAGAAAATCTAAGCATCAGAATAAACAAATTCTTTATCAATATCATTTGACAGATACGTTTGACAGTGTCAGAGTGAATAAATTTTTTATCATTGTCCTTTGTTAGATATGATTGATAAAATTGAGAAAATCTAAGTATTAGAGTGAATAAATTCTTTATCAATGTCTTTTGACAGACACGTTTGATAACACTGACATATTTAAGTATTAAATTGAATAGATTCTTTATTAACATTCTTTATCGATATCATTTGTCGGATACGTCGGATAACATTGACAAAATCTATGTATTAGAATAAATAAATTCTTTATCATCATCCGTTGCTGGATATGTCTTTATGAAAAAATTGTAAGTAAGTAACAAACTCTTTCTTGAATTCACCTCTTGGATAAACAATACACTCATGAAATTATGTAAAATTGTAAGTAGCTAACAAACTCTTTCTTGAATTCAACTCTTGAATACACAATACAGACATTTCATTCAAGAAATTATGAAAAATTGTAAGTAACTACCAAACCTTGTCTTGAATTCATTTCTTGGATAAACAATACAGAAACTTCATTCATGAAATTATGAAAAATTGTAATTAAGAACCAAAACGCAGAAATTTCATTCAAGAAATTATGAAAAAATTGTAAGTAAGTAACAAACTCTTTCTTGAATTCACCTCTTGGATACACAATAAAGACATTTCATTCATGAAATTATGAAAAATTGTAAATAGCTAACAAACTCTTTCTTGAATTCAACTCTTAAATACGTAATACAGGCATTTCATTCAAGAAATTTGCATTTCATTCAAGAAATTATGAAAAAATTGTAAGTATGTACCAAACTCTTTCTTTAATTCACCTCTTGAATACACAATACAGAAATTTCATTCATGAAATTATGAAAAAATTGTAAGAAGGTAACAAACTCTTTCTTGAATTCACCTCTTGGATACACAATACAGAAATTTCATTCGTGAAATTAAGAAAAAATTGCAATTAAGTACCGAACTCTTTCTTGAATTCACTTTTTGGATAAACAATACAGAAACTTCATTCATGAAATTATGAAAAAGTTATAATTAAGAACCAAAATTCAGAAATTTCATTCAAGAAATTACGAAAAAATTGTAAGTAAGTAACAAACTCTTTCTTGAATTCACCTCTTGAATACACAATACAGAAATTTCATTCATGAAATTATGAAAAAATTGTAAGTAGGTCTCAAACTCTTTTTTGAATTCACCTCTTGAATACACAATACGATCATCCAAGAGGTGAATTCAAGAAAAAGTTTGGTAGTTACTTTCAATTTTTCATAATTTCTTGAATGAAATTTCTATTTTGTGTATTCAGGAGGTGAATTCAAGAAGGAGTTTGGTACTTACTTGCAATTTTTTTATAATTCCATGAATGAAATGTCTGAATTGTGTATCCAAAAGGTGATTTCAAGAAAGAGTTTGTTACTTACTTACAATTTTTTCATAATTTTTTGAATGAAATTTCAGCATTTTGGTTCTTACTTACAATTTTTCATAATTTCTTGAATGAAATATAAATTTCTTGAATGAAAAGTCTGTATTGTGTATTCAAAAGTTGAATTCAAGAGAGAGTTTGTTAGCAACTTACAATTTTTTAAAATTTTATGAATGAAAAGTCTGTATTTTGTATCCAAGAGGTGAATTCAAGAAAGAGTTTGGTACTTACTTACAATTTTTTCATAATTTCTTGAATGAAATTTCTGCATTTTGGTTCTTAATTATAATTTTTTCATAATTTCATGAATTAAATTTCTGTATTGTTTATCCAAGAGGTGAATTCAAGAAAAATCTTGGTAGTTACTTACAATTTTTCATAATTTCTTGAGTGAAATGTCTATATTGTGTATTCAAGAGGTGAATTCAAGAAGGATTTTGGTACTTACTTGCAATATTTTTATAATTTCATGAATGAAATGTCTGTATTGTGTATCCAAGAGGTGAATTCAAGAAAGAGTTTGTTACTTACTTACAATTTTTTCATAATTTCTTAAAGGAAATTTCTGCATTTTGGTTCTTAATTATAATTTTTTCATAATTTCATGAATTAAATTTCTGTATTTTGTATTCAAGAGGTGAATTCAAGAAAGAGTTTGGTACTTACTTACAATTTTTTCATAATTTCTTGAATGAAGTTTCTGCATTTTGGTGCTTACTCAAAATTTTTTCATAATTACATGAATGAAATTTCTGTATTGTGCAACCAGGAGGCGAATTCAAGAATGAGTATGTTACTTAATTACAATTTTTTCATAATTTCTTGAATGAAATTTCTGTATTTTGTATCCAAGAGGTGAATTCAAGAAAGAGTTTGTTACTTACTTACAATTTTTTCATAAAGACATATGCAACAACAGATGATGATTAAGATTTTATTCATTCTAATACATAGATTTTGTCAATGTTATCCGACGTACCCGACAAATTATATCGATAAAGAATGTTAATAAGGAATTTGTTCGATATGATACTTAAATATGTCAGTGTTATCAAACGTGTCTGTCAAAAGACATTGATAAAGAATTTATTCACTCTGATACTTAGATTTTCTCAATTTTATCAAGCATACCTGACAAAGCATGTTGATAAAGAATTTATTCACTCTAATACTTAGATTTTCTCAATTTTGTCAATCATATCTAACAGAGGACAATGATAAAGAATTTATTCACTCTAACACTATTCAAACGTATCGGTCAAATGATATTGATAAAGAATTTATTTTTTCTGATGCTTAGATTTTCTCAATTTTATTCACTCTGGTACTTAGATTTTGTCAATGTTATTCCATGTACCTGACAATCGATGCTGATAGAGAATTTAGTCACTCTGACACTTAGGTTTTGATAATGTTAACTGACATTTCCGGTAAAGATGTTAAAAAAGAATCCATTCGCTCTGATACTTAGATTTTATCAATTTTATCCCGAGCTATCCTACAAAAGAAGTTGATAAAGAATTTATTCACTATGATACTTAGATTTGGTCAGTGTTATCAAATGTATCAGTCAAAAAGACATTGATAAAGAATTTATTCACTCTAAACTTAGATTTTCTCAATTTACCATATATATCATACAAAAGACGATGATAAAGAATTTATTCACTCTGATACTCAGATTTTGTGAATATTATCTGATGCATCAGACGAAGGGAAGATGATAAAGAATTTATCCACTCTAATACATAGATTTTGACAATGTTAACCAACGGATCCGACAAAGGATGTTGATAAACAATTTATTCAATCTGATACTTAGATTTTGTCAATGTTATCTCAACTGTCTGACAATAGATGTATGGAAATTCCTTTTCTTACATCTCCGATGTTTCAATAGATATTCTAAACGTTTGATATGCTAGCATAATCAAAAAAAAATTAACACATAACAACTTAATGTATAGTATATTTTTAATGAAATAATGTCATGTAGAATATTAATACAAAAAATATATTATGATACATTATTAATATCAATGAGCAAGTTTGGACATTTTGAATCTGTTCCATAAAATAGTTCACCATGTTCTCTCTTGATATTGTAGCTATTGTCTTATCTTAGCTCGTAATCATTAGAATAATCAATATTCCATTTTGAGTCATACACAATATTTACTGGTGTGTCACCGACAGGTTCAATATGCCTTTCGTCTTTGGTATTATTTGATTCATTGACTGTTTGATCAGTGGTAGTAACTTTTGCTGGCACTTTGTTTTTCATCGATTCATCTTTACATTTCTTAGTGATATTTTCTACCAATACCTTTTTATTTTTCGGGCAATTTCACTGTCTATTACAACATTATTTTTACAAAGGTAACAGTTCCAGCACGTAGACAAGATATGGTTTATGATATAAGTAGAAGAGTAGGGCTTTCTTTTCCCCTTTGCTTTCGTTTGAATGCTAATACCTAAGAAATGGCGATAGGTTCTATCAATAGGTAGCATGTTACCAGAAGCACTAGCAAGAAGATACCCCTCTTCATCAACTATTATCTTTATGTTGGCATTCTCTTTGAGTACTAACTTCTCTGGAATTGATACTTTCACATTTCCACCATTTGTATAATTTAATTTTTTTTTGGTACTCCAAAGAAATTTAATTTCTTAGTGTCATGACAACGCACGCATACGTTTCCGATAGTGCTACCACTTGTACTTGTTTCATAGTTCAAATACTTCTCCTTATCAGCATTCAATGCTACAATAACACTAACATGTGAACACATTTCTACTGGAGGATCATCCACATGTTAAATATGCATTTCATCTTCGCTATTATTTGATGCCTTAATTGCTTGATCAATGGTAGTGACGTTTGCTGGCACTTTGTTTTTCATCGATTCATCTTTACATTCCTTAGTGATATTTTCTGTCAATCCCCTTTTTATTTTCCTAGTAATTTCACTGTCTATTATCACATTACTTTTACACAGGTAACTGTTCCATCAGAGTAGACAAGATATGGTTTTTGATATTGGTAGAAGTGTATGCCTGTCTTCTTTTGATCTTCCGTTGAATGCTAATACCCGAAAGCTGACGATGGGCTGTAACACTGGGTAGCATGTTACTACGAGCACTAGCAAGAAGATACACCTCTTTATAAACTATTATTTTTATGTTGGCATTTTTTTGAGTGCGATCATCTTCGAAGATCTCAAACTCGCATATCCACCATCATAAGAGTTGAATTTGTTGGTATTCCAAAGAAATTTAATTCCTTACTGTCATGACAATGCACGCATATATTTCCAATCGTGCTACCACTTGTACTTGTTTCACAGTTCAAATACATCTCCTTGTCGGCATTCAGTGCTACAATAACCTTAATATGTGAACACACTTTCTTAAAATGCTCCATCTTCACTTTTTAAAGATACGACTTATGTGTTTATCGTTCTACTAGGTAAAAATACTGATTTAATACATGCAATAAACTGGGTAGTGTCAATAACCTGCCATAGAGTACCAGTGGGAAAGCCGGGTCGTGTCTCTGAGCAAGCATAGAGTACTATTGGTAGAGCCGCAAGCATATTTCACATCATTTTAAGATACGTAAAAAAAGTTGAATAGTTTCTAAGCGCAAAAAAAAAATTCCGTCAAAAAAAGTGCTACTGCAAACATTATTTTTCTAAAAGTAAAGGTCATGACTAACATAACTATATCATTCTCATTTCGAGTTTGAAAAATATTAATGCGAAGTCTTAATCTTTTAAGTATGTTTCATCTCATTCTAAGAGACATAAAAGAAGTGGAAAAAAAATATCATGTTAAAAAATAATATAAAAAATTAAAAAAAAACTTCAAAAACAAGTGTAAGAAATGGGGGGAGTGGCCAAAAAAATGGAGGGAGGGGGTCCCTTGGAGATTGGGGATAGAGGGTCCTTTGGAGGTTGAGGTCCTTGGTCGTTAGGGTCCTTGATGATTGCGATCCATGATGCTTCAAACCTATAATCATCTCACTTGTTGATTTCTAATGATTTCTAAGGATTGTTCTGAATTTCTTTACTAAAATTCTTTTCTTGGCATTTACATCTCTATTAGTTTCAACTTTCTAGTATACTCCGTTGCCAAAAACAATATTTAATATCGTCCACATCCCATATTGTGTACATGTCTATTAAAGCGATCACAGAGTTTCACCCCAAATCATCCTCTAAAATATTTCAATCTGTTTTGCCCAAATAATCCCCTAAAATGTCTTAATCTGTTTCGCTCAAATAATCCCCTAAAAGTAATTTCTGAATGTTTCTTTGTTTTGGCATCCCTGCATTAACACATTTGAAATTCTCAGGAAACAATTCCCGCGTTAAATATATTCAATCTCTATTAATCTCCTTGTATCTCGTTTGAATTTCTGAAAATTATCTAAGGTGTCCTAGTTACACTATTAAGGCTTCGAAATAATAATTCCTGAATTTATCGCTAAGCCTAAAGAAAATGAAGCCTTATTAATATATAATTTCTATCTCTTTAGAGTCCCGTATAATTCCTAGAAATCAAGTGATGTCACTTCCGACTCCCTGATTGGTCTAGAAAGAGGATGTGGTCTTGTGTATCTAGGAATTGTAGGCCTCTGATTGGCTCTAATCTTGTCCCCCTGTATTCTAACTCGTTGGAGTGCGCATGTGCATTGTTCGTACTGGAATGGCACTCCTTCTCCTACTAGTGTCCTCCTCAAAAATATATTTTCTATCTAAAAATCAACTAGGCTGAACAAAATGGCTATCTCAAAATTTTGATCGGATGTGTTTGGGGAAATGATGGGCGTGGGGGGCTAGTTAGCCTCCAACCACTTTCGACTATTGAAAATGGCACCAGTATTTCGAAATTTCCAATCGAATGAGCCTGTTTTGAAGTTTCTACGACAACACCTTCGTTAAAAACCTTATATGCCCCAGGGCATAACTTAAAACCCTTGCCCTAAGGGTTGTGGAGGAGTGACCTCGTCAAAAACATATTTTCTATCTGGAAATCAACTACGCTGAACAAAATGGCTATCTCAAAATTTGATTGGAGGTATTTGGGGGATTTATGGGCGTGGGGGTGGGCTAATTGCCCTCCAATCATTTTCGACTATTAAAAGGAAATTCAGAACAATCCTTAGAAATCCTTGCAAGTCAAGTAGTGAGACGATTATGAATATGAACCGTCAAGGATCGTTGAACTTGTTCTTCAATCGGTCATTGTACCTTGCACATATTGTAATAAAATGACAACATAAGTTTATTTGAAATTTCAGTTATTGCACTCCCGCCTGCAATATTTTTATTCAAAATAATGTTTCTTTTCTTGCAATGTAGGAGTTTCTTTTCTTGCAATTGGTTACAATGTCACAGCGACTTGTGTTTCGTATGCTTTCGCAAATTTTACCGATAGCTGTGTTCAAAATGAGTTTATAGATTTCTTTTTCAACCTTAGTTTTCGCTTGTGAACTTTTACTGACAAAGGTGCCAATAAAAGTTTTCATGTAAGGCTTTTGATCAAATTGGAGGGCTCTATGAATCTTTGTGATTTTGAAACCATTGGACACCATCCATCTCAACAGCAAGTGATGAACGATATTCTGTTTTTGGTTAAGGTCAGCAATAAATTTTTCTTTAAAGGCACCCAGTGCATACTCCCATCCTCTAGTAAAGATATATTGTAGGGGCTCAGAGAGTCCCTACCCACCGGTCTATTTATGCACGGGATAACAAAGTCTTTTACCGAGTAATGGATTTCCATGGGTACTTCACCGTCAATTTCAAAAAGCCATCCCTGCGCCCCATTCTCCTCAACGGTAGCAATGTTGGGGAAGTCTGAAGCTCAAGGATTGTTAAGCCATTTGTAATTGTCACACAGCAAACAGTAGTGAGACATTCCCAATGGGGAAAGGGAATTCATGTCCAAAAAATCGACATCTGACCTTTCATCGGTGTGCTGTCCGGTCGTATCAGTTTTCATGATTCAGTGCCCGTGAAAAACATACCCTCCCCTCATTGATCTCTCTACAAATAGATGCTGATCCACGTCGGTGATCAGACCTATTTCTTCTTTGCTGATTTTAAGAATCAAGTCCATCACCAGATGAGGAATGGAAAAATAATACCCTAGATCCAACCCAAATTCCCCATATATTTTATCCGTATTTTTGCACACAATGTCCAGAAGGCTCAATACATCACTAGCATATTACAGTTTACACTTATCCCACCAACTTTTACATCCTCCCTCTACCCAAACCCTCTTGGCAAATTCCTTGTCGCCAGTGGAGCTTTGACTATACGTAGGGGAATTGTAAAATGCTTCGATAGGCGGTAATGACAGCTCATCTAGCCTCGAGGTATAGTTTTAGTAATCATATACGTATATACCCTTACACGTTAAAAAATTATACATTTCATCCTCGGGGAAGCGCTGTTTAAGGAGGGGGAAACTATTAAAATTTTCGCTTTTCTGCACCTGAATCAATTAGCTTAGAGGCTTGGGGAAAAACCAAAGGGGTCTAAAAAGCGGATTTTGTTCAGGCACCTTTTACTCTAGTCTACTGTTTTCCACAGGAATTCTAGCATAATCAGCTTCTCTGATGACTTAGGTATAATTTTATAAGAAAAAGATCCATCTACCCATGCGTTATATACAACTTCCTCCTTGGCCATGCCGGCCAGCGCCAGCAAAGTAAACTTTCAATCATAATTGGAATTGTGTATAAAACCACTAAGAAATTTTGCTGACTAACGTTTATATTGCACAATTGATGTTCAAAACCTCTAAAGCGACTCCCTCCAAATGAAATTTCCTGCCATAAATGATAATGATCGATCACCATCCTCTTTCCCCCAGTATCAGCATCAAATTCTCCCTTACAATCCCAACATATTTTACGATTTTTAATGGCCAGTCTGTCATCTTGTGATAGAACCATAGGGTAGTGAGTATAGCGTAGGCGAAAAATTGCGCCCTTCACTGTTTTAATAAGAATGGCCAATGCCTAGCCTATGCAGTATTCCCCACCCAACTTCTCAACTACATCCAACACTTGCATGGTATAGCTAGAGTACATTTGAGCGGTAGCTTAATAGACCCCAATTCTTAAAACGTAAGATCATTCTATCTCCGGTAACCGTTTACAGAGCCTGGTATCCATTATATTTACAGTGTTTCATGTGATACTTTAACTTTAAATCAATACGAAATCTTGAGAGGCATATTGGGCAATAGTAGCATACAACCCAATTCCCCTTTTACCCTCACATAGAACCCTAATAATATCGATTATTGGATTAAAATGTCCAATTGAGCCAGGCTCTCAAAGGGGCGTGCATAGAAGCCAGACCCAATGCTTCACTGATTAAATGGACGGAGGCCTCACTGGAAATATTACAACCTTTTTATCAGAACGCTGAACCTCCTCCAATTCTGTTTCATACTGTAACACCGTAACACCAATCTTTATCTGTTCGTTAGGTCACTCAAAAATATCTATCTCTTTTAGTGTTACGGGAAATTTTACATTTAAACAATAGAAATCTACTTTAGAAAACTTTGACCCATCCCCATTAACTGCCAATTTGTCAAACTTTTTCTTAGAAGCATCCTTTTGCAGAGGTCAAAAGACTGCAAATAAAAATGCATACTTGAAACACTGAAGTCTTGCATCGAAACAGGTTCGTTGTATTGCTTTACTATCGTGTAAATCAGAATGATATTTTAATTCAATATTCCCACCACCCGACCTCTTAAAATCTTTGTTGAATTTACAAATACTAACCCTTAAATTTCTTATGAATAAAACAACCGACCCGCTACCCCCTCATTATAATAATCCTGCTTAGTTACGATGATGCTGACCCAATTCGAAAAAACCTCCTCATAATTTGCCAAATGCGGGCGAATTTGTAGCATTTCTGTATGTAAATATAATGAATAGTGTTTGCTCGAATTCTCATTTAAAAAATATATTTTTAGTGCTAGTCAAGCATTTAAACCGTCCCTCCCTCCCCAGACCCGCATTTGTTGTTCAAGAAGGGATCGAATCTTGTTAACGTAGGAATGAGTAATAGCCAGGGGGCATTTAATATACCCCCTGACATTAAAGAATTGAAGGGAACACCAAAAGTGGCGGTGTACACATTAATATGGCGCAAGGCAGAGTTACACAAGAAAAAATCAGGTAGTGTAAATGTTTATGGTGCTAATATTTCACTATCAATACTCTGGTCAACCTCAATAGTAGGGGGTGCATCAAATCTACCGTTTCAATACTACCACTATTCTGTTCAATTGCAATATAGGGGCGCGGGGTGAAATCCCCCAATTTGATAAGGACACCTTCTGTCGTGTTTGTAAAGGAATACAACGAATCTGTTTCGATGCAAGGTTTCAGTGTTTCAAGTATGCATTTTTAATTGCGGTCTTTTGACCTCTGCAAAAGGATGCTTCTAAGAAAAAGTTTGACAAATTGGCAGCTAATTGGGATGGGTAAAAGTTTTCTAAAGTACATTTCCATTGTTTCAATGGAAAATTTCCCGTAACACTAAAAGTGATAGATATTTTTGAGTGGCCTAACGAACATTTAAAGATTGGTGTTACGGTGTTACAGTATGAAACAGAATTGGAGAAGGTTCAGCGTTCTGATAAAAAGGGTTTAAAATTTCCAGTTAGGCCTCCGTCCATTTAATATGTGAAGCATTGGGTCTGGCTTCTATACACGCCCCTTTCAGAGTCTGGCTCAATTGGACATTTTAATCCAATGACCGATATTAGTAGGGTTCTATGTGAGGGAAAGGGGGAATGGAGGTGTATGCTACTAATGCCCAACATACCTCTCAAGATTTCGTATTGATTTAAAGTTAAAGTATCACATGAAACACTGTGAACATAATGGATACAAGGCTCTGTAAATGGTTACCGGAGGTAGAGTGATCTTACGTTTTAAGAATTGGGGTCTATTAAGCTACCGCTCAAAGGTACTCTAGTTATACCATGCAAGTGTTGGATGTAGTCGAGAAGTTGGGTGGGGAAAACTGCATACGCATGGCATTGACCATTCATATTAAAACAGTGAAGGGCGCAATTTCTCGCCTACGCTATACTCACTACCCTATGGTTCTATCACAAGATGACAAACTGGCCATTAAAAATCATAAAATATGTTGGGTTTGTAAGGGAGAATTTGATGATGATACTGGGGGAAAGAGGATGGTGATCGATCATGATCATTTATTGTGGGAAATTTCATCGGGAGGGAGTAGCTTTAGAGGGGTTGAACATCAATCGTGCAATATAAACATTAGTCAGTAATATTTCATAGTGGTTTTATACACAATTCCAATTATGATTAAAAGTTTATTCTGCCGGTGTTGGCCGGCATGGCCAAGGAGAAAGTTGTAGATAACGCATGGGGAGATGGATCAATTTCTTATAATATTATACCTAAATCCTTAGAGAAGCCACTGATGCTAGAATTCCTGTGGAAAACAGTAGACTAGAGTATAAAGTGTCTGAATAAAATCCGTATTTTAGACCCCTTTAGTTTTTCCCCAAGTCTCTAAGCTAATTGATTCAGGTACAGAAAAGCGAAAATTTTTATAGCTTCCCCCTCCTTAAACAGCGCTTCCCCGATGATGAAATGTATGATTTATTAACTTGTAAGTATATACGCATATGATTACTACAACTCTACCTCGAGGCCATATGAGGTGTCATTACCGCCTATTGAAGCATTTTGAAATTCCCTTATGGATAGTTAAAGCATCAATGGTGACTAGGAATTTGCCAAGAGAGTTTGGGTAAAGGGAGGATGTAAAAATGGGTTGGATAAGTGTAAAATGTACTTGACTAGTGATGTATTGAGTCTTCTGGACACTGTGTGCAAAAATACGGATAAAATTTATGGGGAATTTGGGTTGGATTTAGAGTATTATTTTTCCATCCCTCATCTGGTGATGGACTTGATTCTTAAAATCAAGATTCTTAAATTCTTAAAAACGTTTATTGGCACCTTTGTCATTAAATGTTCACAAGCGAAAATTGAAATTTCATTAATCTAATATCTGAACTTTGTTTAAATTTAACCGAGGGCAATGTTCAACTGCCAGAAGTAGTTAGGCAACAAGCAAAGCAACATAGTTCGTTTGTACGTGACTTGGCTTGTAAAAAGAAAGGAAAAAATTTTAAAAGGTAACATCTTCTTCAAGCGGGTGGTAGTTCTTTTACTATTTTACTGCCAATAATTGCAAGACTTGTAAACAGTTTTCTCTAGATGGCTAAACCCTATAAATTGACTCCAACCTCGCTCTTTCACCAGTGGAACACTTTGAGGACAATCTGAGTAAATTTATTGACAATGAGAATATTGACGATGATAAAAAACTAAATTTACTTCAAGATACACTGCGTCAAGTGGATAAACATAAGCCCTATCGTGCGAGACCAGTCAATGTGAGTGTCATTGACTACAGAAAAGAAACATGTCTTCAAGATTCTTCTCCCAGAATACAATTAAATCAGGAGGAACTGAATTCAATAGTGTCGAGCATTGGCAATCTAATGTCAAACTCATATTGTGAACAAAGTAAACGACTTATAACTTATATCATGGGAAGTGGTCAAGATCATATTCAATTTGATAGCAATGGGAAACGAATTATAATTCAAGGGAAAAGTTATAATCTGCTTGATATGATCCATGACATGGTTACAAATCGTAAAGGACTTTTATCATTTTATTAAGCTTCACTTAATCATCATCAACGTTGTATAGTCATCTATACAACTTTCTAAATACATTAAGCTTCACTAAAAGTCTATTTAGCAATAGGCAAATTCTAAATAAGTTAAATGAACATAGTCCATCATCATCAACGTTAAAACAAGAAGAAGAGGAAGATTTTAAATCAATCTTGGAAAATACTAGCTCCCCTAGTAGAAACATTGATTTGACAATGAGGAGCACACCCCTGATAGTCAGAAAAAAGCGACGAAGTATTAATATCAACTCAAAGTCGCTGTCATCACCCACTAGTATACCAAAGGATTCTGGAAGTTACACTACGTGTTGACGTTCAAAATGGTTGAAGTTTTGAAACGAGTTTATAAAAATATTGGCGAAGCAGGAAGTTTAAGTTCCGCCGCCACTCTTTCCAAAGTCACAGATTTTTGACACTAAAAGTTTACAAGACAATCTACAAAATGAGTAAAGTTACACTTTACATAGTAATCATAGGCTTTGTGCTAATCATTATCCAGAATATGCAAGCAGATCTCCTAACTCTAGATGAGATTCAAAGGAACCATAATACACCATATAAGTACATTCTACATGCAATCAGTGTTTTTAGTCACTATGCATATGCCATTCCATTGCGGACAAAGAGAGGTGTTGAAGTTGCTCAGGCTATAGAAAGTATTCTTGAACATGATTCACATAAAAAATTCAAACGGATCGGGGTAGTGAAGGGATGCACATGTCGCAATAAGTACTGATGAAATATAATACAGTGCTCTATCATAGTCACAGTCCTATAAAGGCTGCATTGGTCGAACGATTGATAAGAAATATTCGACTTTTAATTTCGAGATATTGTACATTGAAAAATACACCTGCTTTTATTCATGATTTAGATAAAATCATGTTGATTTATAATCAACTACCCCATCGATCATTGTCAAACTTAACTCCAACGGAAGCTCATCATTCTGATCATAATCTATTTTATACTATTCTTAAACAATATTCCAATTAAATGATTTTGAAGAAAAAATTCAATGTTGGTGATACTGTTCAAATTAATAGAACAACTAATACTTTTGAAAAGGGCAATTACTTATGGTCCACTGAACTTTTTAAAGTGGCAAAAATTCTAGATACCAAGCCATAACTTATCGTCTACGAAACACCAAACTGAAGAAATTCTCAGCGGTATTTATGACTATGAACTACAAAAAGTGAAAAATAATAGGGAAATCTATCAAATTGAAAATATATTAAAGAGTCGTACTCGCTGGGGCAAAAAACAATTACTTTTTCGTTGGCTAGGATACAACTCTGATTTTGATTCTTGGATCGGTGTTAAAGACATTAACAATGCCCAGTGATTTTTATGTAACATTTTTGTCCTTTGTCTCCGACCCTTTCTACAATGATTTAAATAAAACAAGTGATTTTTGGACAAACATCTCTCCTACCATCAAATTCGAGGATCCATATGAAGTGGCTCTTGTCGATTGTATTCTCAAAAATACATATGATATCCTGAAATTATAGAAAGGACCACATATATGATATAAAAATTAGACCCTATGATTGGCCACTCCTTACCGATCAACGTGATGATTTGCCATTTGTTAGCGATCGACATAAAATTGAAAAGATCAATTCATTTGAATATCCATTTGTCGTATTACCATACGAGGAACTCATTTGTATGAATGATTTGTGTCATACTATCAATAATAGATCTTCCGCTCTTAAAAAAGGATCCTTTCAATTCAACTATCCAAAGGAAGAGGACAAGATCAACATTATTTCACCTATTGCCAATGAAAAGGTTATTCTCAGAGATAATCTAAGAGACGTCCTTGGTTTTAAACACAGTCTAATCAGTAGTAGAAGTGCTGGAAGTGTTAGGGGGATAAATCATGTTATTTTTGCAGATTACCCACCTGGTTTCACCTCGGACTCCTGTATATTTCCTTATGCATCCTTTGTGGAAACATCGAGAGTCGGTAATTCAAATGTCCCTCTCCTATGTGCTCTTGAACGAAAAAAACCCATGAACATGTTCATCACTATAATATAGAGCATCCTCAGTATGTTCCTGTAAACACTGCATATTTGGAACTCTGTCAGTTAACACTAAGAAGTGAATTGAGTGATGCTCTAGCAATAACAAAAGGTTTAGCTGTGGTTACTTGTCAATTTTCGACCCATCGTCGCTGCCTAAGATGAATAATAGAAGAATTACATTTGCTGTCCTAATATTGACTGCTATGTTGGTGCTCTGAGTCCTCATCAAAAAGGTCATGGATTGGACTTTTACAAGGGGCGTACTATAATGTCTGGTTAATGTCTTGGTAGTTGGTTTGCTAGGCTATTTCCTTCTGCCCTACCCCTTGCCAAAAAATATCTTGTATCTGCTGCATCAAATTTTGTGCCTAAACACTACAGGACTGGGGATCGGGTGAAAATTTCAACGAGACTGTTAAAGAAAATATTAGATCTTCTGCAAGAGCCATTGGTGAACAATTAAAATCTTAGCAAAATGGGAAGGGATTAAAAAATGTGGGTGGTCACCATTCACTCATCAGTCTCTACCCAGGTGAGATGCGAAAGACATCAACAAACACTTTGAGGTGTAAAAGGAAAAAGACCAATAAGAAGAAAAAGATTGTTAGATCAAAGAAGAATTTCATCCCTTAAGATGACTTATATCCCCCACAAAGAATCGCATCCATCAATCAACTCCTTATTGAATCTATTCAATTCTGAAAATTTTGATGTCAGTGTCAAGTATAGGTACTAAGAACGATTTCATCCTGAACAACCCCTCACGGAAAATACACACTTTCAGATGTTGTCCAATGAAGATTATTTCACTGATTTATCGTCAACATTTATTGATTTAAATGTTGTGGTGAAGAAAACGTCAGACAATACAACTCCCAGGTCTGCCGATGGTCTTTCCTATGAAAACTGTATCCTACACAACTTGTTCAAGAAAAAAATGTATTCATTAATAGGATATTGGTGAGCACTAGCAATAATTTATACAACTATGCAAGCTACATACAATTTATGATGATGACTCCAAAGGCATATAAGGAGTTGAGAGGACAGGCACTAGGCTATGAATATAGATCACATGTTGATACTGACAGTGAGCTAACTGCTGCAGTGACCCAGGAGTTTCATCTAGTTGGAAAAATAAATCATGAGAAATTTAATATATCCCAATGGTTAGCTCCCAATATTAAGATTGACGTAAAGTTACAACTAGCTCCATCGAATTTCATTTTGAAAAAAACACTTGCTGCAGTACCTGATGCAAATGTCATTGCATCTTTCACTTCAGCAATTTTTCATGTTCGAAACCAACAGGTTATGGGTTCTGTTGCATTGGCAGTGGAAAATCTGGGAGCCAATGGTAACAATATCAAACTTCTTGCCCCCCATATGATCAACAATCAACGTCAAATTGCCACTGGCTCTCGCAGTTATACCGATTCATCATTTATCAATGGAGAAATACCATCAAAACTCGCTTTGGCCTTTGTGAAGAGTGCCAGTGCCACTGGATCCTGGACTACATCCCCCCCATGATTTTAATTTTTTTTGTCTATCTAGCCTTGTGTGCAAAGTGAATGAAATTCCACAGTACACTCTATCATTTGATAAAAAATCCCATAGAACTCTGTATGAGTTGACCATGCAATCCCTAGATCATGATTCACAAAATTTCAAAATGAAATTACTGATGCAATGTTTTCAAAAAATCATGGTGTAATTGTTTTGGACTTTTCTGGCACTCGGGATACGAGCATAGTGCGAACGGGGAACGTACGTTTAGAGTGCATATTTTTCGATGCTTTGACTGAGAGTTTCATATAAATATCACTGAGTCAATTTAAACCTATTGGGAAATCACACCCGACGGCAGTGTTCTACTAGACCTTGCACCATGGACACATACCAAATAATCAGCGTATTTAATATGGATTTAAATATGTCCCAATATAACTCCTATTGTATACCATCGGACTTCATTGAAAAAATTCCAAGTGTTAACAATACCCTAATCATTGTTAATAGAAGTCCATCGAGTTTGAAGACAGGTCATTGGCTATGCATCTTTCAAACATTGGCTATGCATCTTTCAGTATCTTTCATATAAATTCGATACTACGCACACCAACAACTTTATTGAGATCAGTGAGAAAACTATTGTTCAAAACCAGAGGCGAAAAGGATTTAACGACTAAGACATGTGGCTTTCATACACTACTCCTTTTCATATTCAGATGTCATGGCTATACCTATAAGCAGTTTCTCGCCATTTACGTTGACTTTCCTCGTTTGAACGACTTCCTAGTGTAAAATATACTTTCAAACGTGTTTAATATAGATTTTAGTGCCCTACAAATAAAATGTTCTAAAAATATATTTAAAATTGTTTATGAATAAAAAAAATGTATATTTATGATAAAAAACGACTTATCTATTCTTTAGATTTCTTCTTCTACTACGTATAGGTATTTGTCGATAATAACTAATGCGGGTAGATCATCTGAATTCACTGAGTACTGATCCTTATGTGCTGCAATGTCAGGGTCACATTTTCTACAGTATAATGTAACTTCACTCTTACCATATCTCTTTGTATAGTCAATGAAACTAATTTCATTCATTCTATAAAATTCCCATGTTTCAATTTGCCTATTTGAAGCAATGTCACATACAGTTTCCTCAAGTGATGAATCACATTCTGTAACAGCCTAGTAAAACTCAATAGGCTTATAATCATAGTAGTCATTGTCTTCACACCGATGACGGAGAAACCCAATTATTTTGTTAGTCCAACAGTTGAATCGTAGACCTGGTTCCTCCTCCCAAAACAATTTGAATTAATGACGATACCAGTCTCTTAGCAATAGACTAAAATCACGCTTAAGATTCTTTCCAATCATAACCGGATATGTACTACCACTGATTACATTTATCATAGTGACAATTAGAGCATAAGTGTCCTTTCGGGTGAGAGTCACGCATCTCTTTAAGAGAGGAATTAGAACCTTTAATTTGTACGGCATTTCCTCTATGCAATTTACATGGGTTGCATAATCTGCACTTTTTTTCATACTCATCAATCATTGTATATTTCTCACATGATGGCCAATTGCCCGGTGTATACATGAATAGTGGACATGTATAGAACATTTTTTCATATGTTGACACTCTCACCGCCAAAATGAAACTGAGCTACGAATAAGAAATTGAGTGGGGGAGAGAGAGAAGTAAATCCTCTTTGAACAACATCTCTCTCGTGAAGAAATCATACTCTCAAATTTTTAAGCTAGCGTGTTCCAAAGCAAATCCACAGTATCATTTTGTCTTGTTGTGATTAATATATCAATAAATTGTGTAAATGCCTTGGGACCAGGACAGAATAGCCTCATGCAATAATGTAATGATGGAGAATGAGGTTTCATCACATCAACAAGCATTCCCTGAGGAAATATCTTCCTTTGAACACATAACTCCCGAATATCATCATCTAGAATTAAACGTTTTTCCATAAACATTAGATTCCTTAAAATTTTCTCTTTCTCAAATCTATCCATTTTTAGAGTCGTAACACTCTCACAACCAACTTCAGACTAACCAGGTTTCTTTTTCTACTTAAAAAATTGACGCTAACTTACTATAAAAGATATCTTCGATTTAGAAACAATTTTATGAAATATAATTACAACAATGATAATCACTAATACAATTTATTCACTAGTGTATATTTCACTAGTGTATCTAAAGTAGCTTGAAGTCTATTTATATGCTCTATATTTAGTTTCGCAGCAAAGCATAATTACTCCTCCAATTTAAATTTGCTCAATGATATCACATATCTTGCATACATATCATCCCATTCAAGGCTTAGTCTACATCCTGGTGTAATTTCCACTGCCACGTTTGGTGCTCTCGCCTTTGTATCATTGCTGCTACCTGCTCCACCATCAAGCTCCAATAGTGTAAACATCCTACTGATTTTCTAAGCTTAATCTTACCAAATAATATAGTTTTAAAAATAAACTGTTGTCTCTCTGAATTCAATTCTCTTACTAATATGAACTACAATGAAAATCACTCCTTATATTGGATCTGATTGCTATAGCTATGATAATCAAGTTACCATATATAGAGTAACCTTTATATTTCTTGTCTCTGATTGGGTCAGAAAATAAGTGTTGACTCAAAAACCTGTCTGGTTGCATTATAAACCCATAATATAGCATGTTTGGTCACTTTATAGTTCCAAAATATAACATGTTTGTCCCTATTATACAATCCCCCCTTGCACCTTTATATAACAAACTACGGTAAACACTTACTTGTTTGTTGTTTATTTGAAATGTTTCACAAGTCTTCTGGTATTGGCTAAACTTTGAGGACATTCTTGACAAAGT
This sequence comes from Artemia sinica, assembly GCA_027921565.1. Classification (NCBI taxonomy): domain Eukaryota; kingdom Metazoa; phylum Arthropoda; class Branchiopoda; order Anostraca; family Artemiidae; genus Artemia; species Artemia sinica. Next base: position 170,337 of record JAPEVW010000208.1, on the reverse strand, counting down.
CAAATAATGTTCAACTTTTGTTACTGGTGCTTTATCCGGACACTACGAAAGAAGTCAAGTCTGGTTAATTCTAATAAATAAAAGTTAAAATATGGATAAAGTCCTTTTATTATTTATCGTCAAGGAAAGGCAGTGTGGTCTCTGAAATTATCTACGTTAATGCTAATGAAATAAAATAAAATAGGATGAATATATAATAGCTTAAAAACAAACATGGGCTATATATTTGTACATTAGTGGAGGAAGAGGGGGTAAAGCATATCATATATTAAATACGTAACCTAACCTAAGTAAATTCCCCTCTTAAACCACAAAAAACAACAGTTTAAACATCATAAATGCAATCAAAACTAAGCTCTACATTCTATTTCTCTATAGCGGTCTCTTGCAAATAACCCGTTTGGCGGATTTCATCTCTCGTTTCCCTTAAAGCTATGTCCGTATAGTACAACAGTACCCAATTTTTTCCCAACGACAATACAATCAGCAATGTTATGCAAGGAAAACGGTTCATTAACTTTGTTTACAGCTTTATTAATTTTATTAATGTCGTGGGAGCCCCGCCATTAACCAAACAGAAAGGCGATAGAAGCTTGTGCAGAGAATATTGTAATTAGGATTACCACCAAGATTACGTTCGTACTACTTTTAGTACGTTTTAAGTAAAAGCTCACATTTTACCTTTCAGTGCTAAAAACGTTATATTTTGTTTTTATTGTTGTTGTATGGGGATTGACACGTTCGACCAATAGTTCATATGCGTTCATATCCCATGATTTATCTGTGCCTTCTGTGATCACTAGCTTGCTTGGATGTCACTTAAGACAAAAGTCACTGAACTTGACCACGTATTACTTATGTTACAATTAGTAAGGGGTTATTCACCTCAAGCAATTCCCTAAATTGAAATATAGGAATCAAAATAATGCAACTATGCTTCGTCATACAGTAATTAAATTACATATTCAACAAAAATATGGTGAAAATACAGTTTTACATTATAACCTGTCACATAGTTCCAGATATAAACATTCAAGCAGATAACATTAGGATAATAAAAATAAACAAATTAGTAAACACAATAACTCTAAAATGAAATAAGTAGTAACCCCGAAAAAAATTCAAACGCACAGATATGGAAATTAACATAGGGAAAGAAATATTGGAATTCAAAGTCACACATAGGGACATTAACATAGGGAAATTAGCATATGTTAGATGGTTATGTTGTTTGGTGTTTCTTGATTATGTTGTTTTATGTTGTTTTTTGGTTATGTTGTGTGTTGGTTATGTTGGTATTGTTTGATGGTTATGTTGTTTCTTGGTTATGTTGAGGTTTGTTGGTTGTTGGTTATGAGTGTTGGTTATGTTGTTTGATGGTTATGTTATGTTGAGGATGTTTGATGGTTATATTGTTTGATGTTGATTGATGTTTGTTGGTTGTTGATTATGTTGTTATGTTATGTTGTTATGTTATTTTGTTTGATGTTTGTTGGTTATGTTGTTTGCTGGTTATATTGTTTGATAGTTATGTTGTTTGTTGGTTATGTGATTTGATGTTTGTTGGTTATATTGTTTGTTGGTTATGTGATTTGGTGTTTGTTGGTTATGTTGTTTGTTGGTTATTTTGTTTGCTGGTTATGTTATGTTAAGTTGATGTTGTTTCGTTGTTATGTTTTGTTGAAGCTGTTATGTTTTTATGTTATATTGATGTTATGTTGATGTTGTTTGATGTTTGCTGGTTATGTTTTTAAGTCATATTGATGTTGTTTTATGTTGATGTTGTTTCATGGTTATGTTATATTGATATTATGCTATGCTATGTTATGTTGATGTTGTTTGATGAATATTGTTGTTTGATGTAGTTTTTTGTTATGTTGATGTTGTTTCATGGTTATATCTTCTTGATGTTGTTTTTTGATGTTATGTTGTTTGATGGTTATGTTGTTTGATTGTTATTTTTTCTATGTTTGTTGGTTATATTGTGGTGACGCTTTCTAATTAAGTCAATTTGGAATTTAGTAAAAATATTAAGACGCAAAATCAAAAGTTTAGAAATTCCACTTTTTATTAAGATAAGGAACATATCCTGGCAAGTTTATGCTTAAAGGGAAATTGAGAAATTACCACTTCCTAGCTATGTGCGTCAGTTGGGTGGCGGAAGGTGTGGCTGATAAAATGTATAAAAGATACATTTTATGGGAAGGGGTGGCGAGATGCTAATTTTATGCCGGACTGACCTCTGGTCCGTTGATTTAGAAGTACATTGGAATATTATCGGATTATTGTAAGTGTCTAAGTATCTTATTATATAATATTGTAGAGTTCTGATACTTGTGGTTCTACCTGGGACAACCAGTCCCAGCAGATTATATATCTATTATTAAGCCTTGTACTAGTGTATGTTAACTGAATAAAAGTATTGTGTTATAGCCAACCACTCTATAATCTACATTTAGTCTCTCGAATATACCCAGCTGGTACGCCTCATTAATCCGGTCGTAGCCTAAGGCAAGCTACCAAAGTTTATATACCTTAGGGCCATAGTTTATCTCCCAAATAAAGGAAGAATAGAGGCATCTACCACAACATCACCTTAATACCATAAAAACACCTTATCACGACTGGTGGCAAAGGTGAGAAAAACTGGGTTTTACCTAAACTGGTGGTGGTTGGAAAAACTGGGCCGAGAGGACTAGAAAAAAAAATTTAGATTGAAATAAAATGGCTTTACCAGAGGAAACAATGGCTTCCCTATCAACGGCACTTGAAATTGCCAAAAATATACCAGAATACGTGGGAATTTCAGATGTAGACGAGTTTATCGAAAAATTGAAAATTTTCGACGAACTAACTGATTCGTTTGACGATAAGGTCAAAGAGCAATGCGTTGCAGCTAGATTAAAGGGAAGTGCCCTTAAACACTTTGAGGCAATTAAGGAAAAAGAGCCCAAGGACATTAATACTCTGATTGAATCTTTTAAAACAAGGTTCATAGAGACAAGTATCTCCGAGAGGCTAAGAACAGAGGTACTGGCATTCAACACTTCAACTAGTATCAGGAAATATGGAGACAAAATTTCTCGATCTATATGCTTACAGTGGGAGAAAGGCGGAAATGATGAGACAGTACAGAAAGTGCAATTACATACTTTTACGCAAGGGTTACCAAAAAAGCTATTAAGACTAATATTATCACGAAAACCTGAAAATTTAGATCAGGCTATAATCCTAGTGGAAAGAGAGGCAAAAATTGACAGAGGCAATGAAAAAGTTTGATCAGATGTCAATGAATAACACAGCAGCCCAAGAAAGTGTAAAATACCAAAGGGGACAGAAGCAGGTGAGCTTTGGGGAGCCAAATCGTGAAACAAAAAGGCACGAGGAAGGCCGAACTCTCCCACCATGGACTGACCCCTCCCCACTTGACAACCAATCCCATGGTATTAGATCCTTAATGACTTGAAATACCAGGTATTATGGATACCCGCCTCCTCCTCTCGAGAAAAATTATAGAGCAAATAGTGGCAGTTCAAGAATATACAGAAATTGGTATAGACCCCCTGAGGAAGGGCAAATCACCGAGCAATATAGGAAACGGTTTAATTGCTATTATTGTAGAAAACCAAACCACTATGCAGCAGATTGCTGGCATAGAATACGCAAAGAAGGCCAGACGTAGAAGACAGGACATCAGTTCAATAGGAAGGGGGGCAGAAATTTAGGAAGGCAGGCAAACAATACTTGGCAAACACCCAATAATATTCCTTGAATTTAGGCCTAGAAGGCAAACGGTTAACAACACCCAGGGTCAAAATAACAACGCTGAAAAAAACTGGGATAGCCCCAGAAACTTTGGTGAAACAGTGGGTATTTAAACGGAGAAACCAGCTTGTAAGGGTCGACAGAGCTGAATCCTTACAAAGACCCCTTTATAGTTTAGAGTGTTGTGATACAAATGCAAATAATAATAATCTACCGATTTTGCGCTGTTTTAAAATTGAGTGTTTCCGAAAATTACCATATTTACTGGATACGGGTGCGTGTAGATAATTAATTCAAGAGGATGTTTTAAGAGGTTTTCTCCGAGTATCAAAAGTCGCGTTAGTAGATGCCAGAATACCCTGACATCAGTAAAAGGTCAAAAGCTGACAATTTGGGGGAGTGTCCATTAAAGTTTAGCACAGGAAATAAGGAAATAACAGTAACGGTGATAATATCTAAGCAGCTACCAATTCCTTGTATTCTAGGAGTAGACAATATAAAGAAATATGGGATCGTAATGGGAACGCCTAACTGATACAATAACCATAAGCCAGGCAAATGAAACTAATAGACAAATTTGCGTAACAACAGATAAAGAAGTGACGATTCGGATTATAACCTTAAAATAAACAGAAAAATCACAATAGAAGGGAGAACAAAAGCTCAGGTGCTAGCGACATTAAATACAAACGAAGGAAAGGTTAAAACAATGGATGTCATGATAGGGGGATACACCCTCGAAGAAAACCACATGATTTTAGTGGAAAATCAAGTTATTAAAATTGAAAATAGTATCACACATTCAAAATTATCAAATCTAAGTAATAACAAAATAAAGCTGAACCAAACAGGACTTGGATCGGTGGAAAAGATTTCAAATTCAGAAATAAAATCTCTAAGCACCCCAGAATTAAGCGTAAGTTTTACTAGCCACGAACAAATGTCGTCAAAACTGCAACCACAAGAAAAGTATGGAATGACAAAAACTGACTTTTTGCAATAATTTGATTTAAAGCATTTACCGTAAAACATAAAACCCGGGTGGAAAATACATTTTTGGGATTTTAGATGGACATTCGAAAGACACAAAGCGGATTACGGATTAACTCACTTAATCACACACAAAATATCAACGCAGGGCCGTCCAATTAAAACGTCACCGTATAAGACACCTTATCATTCAAAAACATGGCTCGACAACCAAATAAAGGAAATGGAAGAACAGGCTATAATTAAAGAGACTGTTAGCGATTGGTGTTTTCCACTAGTAATAGTCAGAAAAAAAGATAATACCTGGAGGTTTTGCATAGATTTTAGAGGGGTAAATGCAGTCACGGTAAAAGATGTTAGGAAACTAACACGAATTGATACAATATTAGATTCGCTGGGAGGTACAAAATACTACACTAGTTTTGACTTAGTAGCAGGATATTAGCAAATAGCCTTAGATCCAGAAACAGAGCACAAAGCAACAGTGATCGTAGACGATGGAAGAACGTTTACATTTGATAGTGTGCCTGTTGGATTATCATATAGTCCAAACTGTTTTAATCGACTAATGAATTTGGTGTTATAAGATAACGAAACAGGAAGGAAAAAAGATACCCTGGCTTACTTAGATGATGTAATTTGTTTAGTGAAAACCTGGAAGACCATTTAGTGGGACTTAGAACAATACTGGAAAATTTGAAAAAGCAGGCTTAAAATTAAAACCAGAAAAGTTAAAAATAGTAGTACCAAAACTAGTTTTTCTTGCACATCTGATAAACCAGGGTATTATTTCGCCAAGGCCAGAAAAAATTACAGTCATAGAAAAATTACAGCCACCGAAAGATAATAAAAGCTGCAAATCAGTTTGTGGTTTGTTAAGTTATTTCCGACGATATACTAAAAATTATGCGACAACAGCACAAACTTTTACAAACCTTTTGAAAAATCAGGCTAATTCTAATGTCCATCGAACGCAACAGAAGCGCTGCATGAAATAAAAAGGCAATTATTACAGGCGCCAATACTTAAACTACTAGACTTGTCACAAGACTTCTGTTTACAAACAGATGCGTCGGGGCACGGGATTGGTGTCATATTATTAAATATAAATTCTGAAGGGGTAGAATCAATAGTCCAATAAGCCAGCAGGGCGCTGACTGAGGCAGAACGAAAATATTCGACGGTTGAAAGCGAATGTCTAGCAGTTGTAGTTTTTACAGAATATTTTCGCCAATTTTTGCTTGGAAAAAAAATCATTTTATGCGTCGACCAAACATCACTAATTTGGCTACATACGATACAAAATACTACAAAAATTAGAAGAAACCAAAGAAATATCTGATTTTCATACGCTAGACATGCCTACCGTCTTAACACAAAAATGGCTTTTGGAACATACGCCATCTACCAGACGCCAGCTAACAGAATGTCAAACCGATAATTCTTCTACAGAAACCGATATAACTAAACCTGGGCCGTCGTTAAGAAAAACCTCCTTAAGAAAGAGATTATGGAGAAAAGTAAAGAAACCGAAAGGACAGCAACAAGTAGCTAAATCACTAATGAAAAAGGCCAAACATCAAGAGGAACGTAGGCTAAAGCCATTTGACGAAGCAACAAAACCACACTCGATTTCGGAACTTTGTAAACCATATTATAGAGACCACGGAAAAACTTGTCAATATTAAAAAGAAGAGAAACAAAAATTTGAAATCCAAAATTCAGACCAGGAAATGGAAAAGGGAGAACTAGTGTTGCTCCCAACCGATTAGTATTTGAATAAAATGATTTTAACCTGGGAAAAAGAAAACGAGTAAAGAGCCTCTAAAGAAACATCTATATTTTTTTCTTCCTTTATTCGGTAGGTCTATGTTAATAACGTCAAAATTTCCTTCATAATATATCTCGCCAGTAAAAATTATTAACGTAGAAAATAAACTCAAAAAATTATAGCCTAGAGACTTGTAAATTCACAGAGAAAAATAAACTCAGATCTGCGTGACATCATAGCTTCCGTTACTAATTTTGTCTACAGGACAAAATAAAACCTCGTGAATAGTGTTCTGATAAGACTCTTCAAAAATTACATTTAATAAAAGAAATTATTTATTGCCTTCCTAACTTTTAATGGGTATAGAGAAACTAATTGAATTATAAATATTTAGAATCAGCATTAAAAGGCAATTCTGTTGATAGGTATATTAAAAAACAGTTAATTTTTCGGGGGGGGGATTTAAAAAATGGTTTTGACGGAAATTAGAAATATTAATAGGAAATGCAGTAAGAGTTTACATTGAGTGCGCGCTACATGTATAAGCTAGCTGTAATCTTATTATAAATAGTAGAAGATAACAAATGAATACATACCAAATAAGGACAGTAAACATAAATAAGATCCTTAGATAAAAATGATAACAATTTAAAAAAGATAGCACAGTATAAAACAAAGTTTTCTCGGGTATAAATAATTTCACATATTAAACAAATTCACAGCACACCATTAATAGAAATAACCAGGGCGAGGAAACGGGAGGCAAAAGACATCAATGACAAGACCATTGGCATTTAAAAATGAAAACTGCTAAACGTCTTGTCATCGGGAAGATCGACCAAGCTAACCAAATGTATATCAGAAATAAACGTCAAACTTTGGAGGAGGTTTGAGCTGAATGTTTGGGTGGAGTCCAACATCCTAGAAAAAATAAATAAATAGGATGTTGTCACTCTACCCGGGCACTAAACCCATAAACCTTTGGAACAAGATAATAGTCAAAATATCTTGAAAGGGACAAATTGCACTCAAATACTATTTAAAACTAAGGCGAATATTAAACTGAGGATAAATGCCAGTCGCAAATAATGTAAGACATTATAGGGAAACCACAATGGGTACTGATAACCCTTATCGCAAAATAGAATTTGGCACGAAACATTTGTTTTTTTTTCAATTTTTTTCGTGGGGTAACCATCAAACATATTTTAATTTCCCTATGTTAATTTCCCTATGTGTGACTTTGAAATCCAATATTTCTTTCCCTGTGTTAATTTCCCTGTCTGTGCGTTTGAACCTTTTTTGGAGTTACTACTTATTTTATTTTAGAGTTATTGTGTTTACTACTTTATTTATTTTTACTATCCTAATGTTATCTGCTTGAATGTTTATATCTGGAAGTGTGTGACAGGTTATAATGTAAAACTGTATTTTCACCATATTTTTGTTGCATATGTAATTTAATTACTGTATGACGAAGCATAGTTGTATTATTTTGATAACCTATATATCAATGCAGGGAATTGCTGGAGGTGAATAACCCCTTACTAATAGTAAGTTAAGTGAGACGTGGTCAAGTTCAGTGACTTTTGACTTAAGTGACATCCAAGCAAGCTAGTGATCACAGAAGGCACAGATAAATCATGGGATATGAACGCATATGAACTATTGATCGAACGCGTCAAACCCCAAACAACAACAATAAAAACAAATATAACGTTTTTAGCACTGTAAGGTAAAATGTGGACTTTTTACTTAAAACGTACTAAAAGTAGTACGAACGTAATCTTGGTGGTAATCCTAATTACAATATTCTCTGCACAAGCTTCTATCGCCTTTCTGTTTGGTTAATGCGGGGCTCCCACGACATTAATAAAGTTAATAAAGCTGTAAACACAGTTAATGAACCGTTTTCCTTGCATAACATTGCTGACTTTATTGTTGTTGGGAAAAATTGGGTACTGTTGCACTATGCGGACAACGTTATAACGGAAACGAGAGATAAAATCCGCCAAATGGTTTATTTGCAAGAGACCGCTATAGAGAAATAGAATGTAGAGCGTAGTTTTGATTGCATATATGATATATAAACCGTTGCTTTTTGGGGTTTAAGGGGGGAATATACTTAGTTTAGGTTAAGTATTTAATATATGCTATGCTTTACCCCCTCCCCCTCCACTAATGTGCAAATATATAGCCCATATTTGTTTTTAAGCTATTATATATTCATCGTATTTTATTCTATTTCATTAGCATTAACGTAGATTATTTCAGAGACCACACAGCCTTTCCATGACAATAAATAATAAAAAGATTTTATCCCTATTTTAATTTTTATTTATTAGCATTAACCAGACTTGACTTCTTTCGTGGTGTCCGTACAAAGCACCAGTAACAAAAGTTGAACATTATTTGACTTTGTCAATAAAGTCCACAAAGTTTAGCCAGTATCAGAAGACTTGTGAAACATTGCAAATAAACCACAAACAAATAAGTGTTTACAGTACTGTGTTATATAAAGGGGCAAGGGGGATTGTATAATAGGGACAAACATTTTATATTTTGGAACTATAAAGCGACCAAACATGCTATATTATGGATCTATAATGCAACCAGACAGGTTTCTGAGTCAGCACCTATTTTCTGACCCGATCAGAGGGTACATAGATCAGAGGGAATACTATGTATTCCCTCTATATTCCCTCTCGGGTCAGATTCAGAGGGAATCTGACCCAACCAGAGGGAATACAGAGGGTACTCCATATATGGTAACTTGATTATCATAGCTATAGCAATCAGATCCGATATTAGGAGTGATTTTCATTGTAGTTCATATTAGTAAGAGAATTGAATTTAGAGAGACAAAAGTTTATTTTTTATGCTCTATTATTTTGCAAGATTAAGCTTAGAAAATGAGTGGGATGTTTACACTATTGGAGCTTGATGGTGGAGCAGGTAGCAGCAATGATACAAAGGCGAGAGCACCAAACGTGGCAGTGGAAATTACACGAGGATGTAGACTAAGCCTTGAATGGGATGATATGTATACAAGATATGTCATATCATTGAGCAAATTTAAATTGGAGGAGTAATTATGCTTTGCTGCGAAATTAAATATAGTGCATATAATAGACTTCAAGCTGCTTTAGATACACTAGTGAAATATATCGAGGAAAATAGATTGTATCAGTGATTATTATTGTTGTAATTATATTTCATAAAATTGTTTCTAAATCGAAGATATTTTCTATAGTAAGTTAGAGTATATTTTTTAAGTAAAAGAAGAAACCTGGTTAGTCTGAAGTTGGTTGTGAGAGTGTTAGGACTCTAAAAAATGGATAGATTTGAGAAAGGGAAAATTTTAAGGAATCTAATGTTTATGGAAAAACGTTTCATTCTAGATGATGATTTTCTGGAGTTATGTGTTCAAAGGAAGATATATTCTCAGAGAATGCTTGTTGGTATAATGAATAATCATACTCCATCATTACACTATTGCATGAAGCTATTTTGTCGTGGTCCCAAGGCATTTACACAATTTATTGATATATTAATCACAACAAGACAAAATGATATTGTGGATTTGCTTTTGATCACGCTAGCTTAAAAATTTTAGAGTATGATTTCTTCACGATAAATATGTTGTTCAAAGAGGATTTACTCCTCTCTCTCCCACTCAATTTCTTATTCGTAGTTCAGTTTCATTTTGGCGGTGAGAGTGTCAACATATGAAAACATGTTCTATACATGTCCACTATTCATGTATACACTGGGCAATTGGTCATCATGTGAGAAATGTACAATGATTGATGAGTATGAAGAAAAGTGCAGATTATGCAACCCATGTAAATTGCATAGAGGAAATGCTAATGCTGGACTCCATCTTTGTTTTTCTCGTACTGATTCATATTGTATCTGACGTTCCATTTATAGCTCTGAACTTCACGCAATTGTTCGTCTAGCAATAAGAAAGCTGCTTCCAAAATAATGCCAGTTGAGGAATATTTCAGACCAATATATTCTGTGTCATTCACACCAAACATTAATATAGCTGAAAAGGGGCTTAAATTAAATAAATATCTAACGTTTCTGACACTCTAACAAATGTAACACACTTTCTTAGAATAATTCATTTTCAATTTTTTTTTTAAATATGGTGCAGGTGTTTATATATGGCATCGACCTTTGCTCGTTTCTGGTCGGGCCAGAAACTATGAATTTCCTTGCATAAAAATTAATTTTCAGTTTTTTTGTCAGATAAGTCCCTCAGATAACTTATTGGCTTTTAGGCTTAAATTTCAATCTGCTTAAACTCGTAAAAATTTTAATAGTCCAAGGAGACCCCTAACCTATCAATATTTTAAATACGACGCATAAAAAATAACACAAATTGTATATTAGTTCCGTCAGATTTTTAATCAGAATATTAATGGGGGGCACCGTTCCCTTCCACAAAACCATAGCTCATCCCTTACATTAAAACACATACACTAAGCTATTAGATCAATTTTAAATCTCATATGGGCCCACGATAGGTAGCTCCAATTATAAAACAAGAAGACCTAATGGCTTTTACAAATCAGAAAAGATTTTGAAGGGAGGTACCACCAGAACAATTATACCCGCATTTAGTTGTCTGTCAATAATCGCTTTTCATCACGCAAGATAAAAGAAAAAAATGTATGTTTTTTTTCAATTACAAACGATACGGTTTAAAACTTATAGGCTTAAATTTCAATCTGCTTAAAGTAGTAAAAAAGAATGAATTTTACTAGTCCAAAGAGGACCCTAACCTATCAATATCTTAATTACGATGCATAAAAAATAACACAATTTTGACTATTAGGTCCGTTAGATATTTATTCAGAATATTAATGGGGGGGGGCGCCGTTCCCCTCCCAAAAACCAAAGCTCACCCCATACATTAAAACACATACACTAAGTTATTAGATCAATTTTAAATCTCATATGGGCCCACAATAGTCAGCTCCAATTATAAAACAAGAAGATCTAATGGCTTTTACACATCAGAAAAGATTTTAAAGGGAGGTACCGTCAGAACAATTATACCCGCATTTAGGTGTCTGTCAATAATCGCTTTTCGTCACGCAGGATACAAGAAAAAAAAATATATGTTTTTTTCAATTATGAACGACACGGTTTAAAACTTATAGGTTTAAATTTCAATCTGCTTAAACTCGTAAAAAAGAATGAATTTTACTAGTCCAAGGAGGACCCTAATCTATCAATATTTTTAATACGATGTATACAAATAACACAATTTTGACTATTAGGTCCGTTAGATTTTTATTCAGAATATTAATGGGGGTGCCGTTCCCCTCACCAAAACCAAAGCTCACCTCACACATTAAAACATATGCACTAAGTTATTAGATCAATTTTAAATCTCAAATAAGCCCACGATAGGCAGCTCCAATTATAACCCAAGAAGACTTAATGGCTTTTAAATATCGGAAAAGATTTAATAAGGAGGTTTCGTCAGAACAATTATATCCGCATTTAGGTGTCTGTCAATAATCGCATTGTATCAAGAAGGATAAAAGAAAAAAATATGTATGCTTTTTTCAATTGTGAACGACACGATTTAAAACTTATAGGCATAAATTTCAACCTGCTTTACCTCGTAAAAAAGAATTAATTTTACTAGTCCAAGGAGGACCTTAACCTATCAATATTTTAAATATGATGCATAAAAAGTAACACAATTTTGACTATTAGGTCCGTTAGATTTTCAATCAGAATATTAATGATCCTCACCCCCTCCCCAATGCCAAAGCCCCCTCCACACCAATACGTTAAAGATATTCTGCATTTTTAAAGACACGCATTGCTCATTAATCAATTTTTTAGTATCAAATACACGATATTTCTGCAAAGTACTTAAGACACATTTCACCCAAATTGCCTTTATACTTGAACGGCTGGTACAAACCATATGAATTTTGCGATAGTTATGTAGTCGGTTGTCAATCAGAAAGCCCGTATGGCATATAGTTAAAGTTAGCTATAAAGGAAAAAAAATCTCGTTTTTTTATAAAATTAAATAAAAAACAAGTTTTTTTAACTGAAAGTAAGGAGCGACATTAAAACTTAAAACGAACAGAAATTATTCCGTATATGAAATGGGCCGTCCCCTCCTCAACGCGTCGGTCTTTACGCAAAAATTTTTTATTGTTTTAAAAAATAAAGTTGTTAGACAGGGTCAAACTTTAGCGTAAAGAACAAGGCGTTGAGGAGGGGACAGCCCCTTTCATATACGGAATAGTTTCTGTTTGTTTTAAGTCTCAATGTCGCTCCTTACTTTCAGTTTAAAAAAAAACTTCGTTTTTTTTCATTTAATTTCTGGACGTTTTTGAATTAATGCAGCTTTGATTTTGGCACACCATAAATGAATAATTAAAACAAAATTTCCACATTAATTTTACTTTTTTGGCTAAATGGCTTTTTCGAAATTTTGTTCTGACGTAACTTACGAATTAACTTACGTAACGAACTTCTATATTCATATTTTTTATTACGTATATTAGGGATTTTTCCCTCTAGTCGATACCTTGCTCTTTACGCTAAGTTCGAATTTTGTTCGAATCACAAACCCCTGAAACAAAAAGTCCAGTTAATTAGAATAGATAGCTCTTTTGAAAGTACTAAAAAAAACCTTAGCGAAAAGGGCGAGGTATTGACTAGGGGGCGAACCTCCTCATATACGTAATAATTACTGTTTGTTTTAAGTTTTAATGTTGCTCCTTACTTTCAGTTAAAAAAACTAGTTTTTTTATTTAATTTCTCATCGGTTGTTAAATAATGCTGGGATATCCGGCGCCCCCTTCATAGAAATGTCCCTTCCCCCAAGGAAACATCCTCCAGGGAAGGATCCTCTCCCATAAGCCCCTCTTCTTACACCCCCTCATCAGAAAAGAATCCCTCCTGAAACGTCTTTATATTTCCCATTAACCAATGCTATATGTAAACAATGGACTAAGTTCATAACTTCCAGCCCTTCCCCCGGGAAGTATGGGGGATTAAGTCATCCTCAAAGACATATTTATTAGATTTTTTACTGTGCTGAACAAAATGGCAATCTCGAAATTTTGATTGGGTGACTTTGGGAAAAAGATGAGCGTGGGAGGGGGCCAAGTTGCCCTCCAATTGCTTTGGTCACTTATAAAGGGCACTACAACTTTTAATTTCCGTTCAAATGAGCCCTCTTACGATATTCTAGGACAACTGGATCGATACAATCACCCCATTAAAAAAAAAAAACAACAAACAAACAAAAAAAAACACTCATCCGTGATCTTTCTTCTGACAAACAATACAAAATTCCACATTTTTGCAGATAGGAGCTTGAAACTTCCGCAATAGGGTTTTCTGATACGCTGAATCCGATGATGAGATTTTCATTAAAGTTCTATGACTTTTGGGGGGTGTTTCCCCTTTTTTCGAAAATAAGGCAAATTTTCTCAGGCGCGTAATTTTTGATGGGTTACCACGAACTGTTTGAAACAAGAATAAAAATATTCACTTACCACAAATCTCTTGGTGCTATCCATTTGAATATTCATAATTAAACAATAAAGGCTATCTATTTGAGTTTTTTTTCAAACTGTTGCAGAAAGAGTAATTGCATCTTAATTTATGCGAAAAAAACACGATTTTCTTGCCCTTCGGCTGAAACCAGCATTTTTACAGAAAGTCCATTAAACCTTTGAACACGCTATACCAAAAGTCTTTAGTTATGGGTATTGACCCATAGAAAAACCTGACTGGTAAGTCATGTCCCTTCTGTAGTGCTAGATGCCTGTCTGTAGTAAGTCATGTCCCGTTGAAACTGCACTGTATATGGTGTATATGGAGTAAGTCACCCCTGAAATATCCCCTTGGATCAGCAGCTAGGATACTACTTTCATATATTTTGAATCGGTATCACAAGCCAATCTTATATATATATATATATATATATATATATATATATATATATATATATATATATATATATATATATATATATATATATATATATATATATATATATATATATATATATATATATATATAATATATATATATATATATATATATATATATATATATATATATATATATTATATATATATATATATATATATATATATATATATATATATATATATATATATATATATATATATATATATATATATATATATATATATATATATATATATATATATAAATATATATATATATATATATATATATATATATATATATATATATATATATATATATATATATATATATATATATATATATATATATATATATATATATATATATGGAGTGTTTTCTGAAGTTTCGGTGGCTATTTAGCCATGTCGCTCCTTACTTACAATTCGGTACCACGAACTGTTTGAAAAAAATTCACGGTAAGGTCACTTTGTAGTTCTCTAAATTCCAATTATTTTGCCGTTTCACGGTATACTGAGTCCCTTGAAAGACGGAAACGGATAATCCTTAATTCTAAAAAAAAAAAAAAAAAAAAATACGTTGCCAACTAGCATAGGGATAGAAAGACCGAGGGAATGGCAATTTCTGGCTCATAATGTGAGATAGATCTTGAAAGTGAATAATCTTAGTAGATATTTAAAAGCAAAATAAAATCTGTAAAGGGGAACATTTGAATTGCTGTTAGCCACTTCAAAGAAACTATCAAACTCTGCGGCAAGACATCAAAAGTGCTGCTGTGAGTGGGTAAATAAGCTCTTTAAGAAAAGCTTTTAACTTTCCTTCCCATCCTTAAATATGCCTCTGCCTGCTCTGTCCATTAGCTCTTATTCCCATTTTCTGGCTAGAAATCAGTATCGATAGGCTTTTACAAAGGTACTTTGCACGCTGGCTGACTTAGCACGCAAAAATCAAAATCAGTGCAAAAATATTTGGCTAAATAGAAACAGACCGGCGGTGCTGCGGCAAAAATTTTTCCCCACCAGTGCGTCTCTCATCGGTGACACGCCACCAACAAATTGGTGTGGCGTCGGGTTCTAGTAGTCAGACCCTAGTCACTATCATTATTACGGATATATATAAAAAAAAAACAGTTGAGGCTCAGATCACAAAGACCCATTGCCTCCAAACTTCCTAATAATAACGAGTAAAATAACACGAAAGGACTAACGGCACCTCGTTCATGCATAATGTTTCGGAATAGGGCTTGTCCATCTTTTTTCTCCCTTTATTGAAGACATTGTGCCAACTATGTGCCAACTCATAATGCTCAAGGTACATAATTTTGCGCCGTGGTGGGTGCCTTAGGTGTCAAAGTAGAATAATCTGCCCCAGCACGATTTAGGCAGCTATAAACGACTTCAAACCATTTAACCTCAGAAGCATATTCATGAGATAAGATATACATGAGATATACATTTATTAAAAAAAAGAAAACAAACACTATTCGCCTTTCGCCTGCCAAGAAAGACAATAAGCTTGAAAGGGCAAGCGAGGTTATCACTCTCAGCTAATTAAAATAACATTCATACCTTGCTACTCAACACACAAGAAAATTATCTGATGAAGGAATAAAGGAAAAAAGAAAGAAAGAGGAAAAGACAAGAAGTAGATAGAAAAAAAAGAAAAAAGAAAAACAAAAGCAAACTAAATCGGGGAAATACCTTAAATAGAATGACAACCTGGAGTGGGCATAACACCAAATTCACTCACGAGATAAAAGAAACTTCTTTGCCCGTGACTTGAAGGCCGGAAGACTAGGCGCATTTTTCACACACTCGGGCAATATATTCCAAACATGGGGACCATAATGGCGAATCACAAAAGATGCCCGAGTGGTGCTCCTAAACTCATGAGTTAAGTCATCAGCTTTTCTTGTATTATGATCATGAAGGTCTCTATTAAAAGTAAAAATATTTTCAAAAGCAGGGGTGAGCAGCTGATTCAAATATTTATACGAGAAAATCGCGACCTGGTAATCTCGAATTTGGGATACATCCATTAACTTATTCTTTTTAAAATGCTCATAGGCAGGAACCTCATCAGAATCATCAAATTCAGATAATAATTTTACAGCTCTATTTTGAAGTTTTTGTACTCTTTTGAAACATGTAACAAAATTACTTGCCCATATAGAGCATCCGTAGCTAATATATGGGTAAAATATAGAAAAATAAATCATTTTCAGGATCTTTTTTGGGACTAGATTTTTAATTCTTTGCATCACCCCAAGGCCTCTGCTTAATTTTTCAGCTATTGCACTTGAATGGTTTTTCCACGACAGGTTTTCATCAATTAAAAACCCCAAATACTTCGTTGTTGCTACTCTCTTTATCATATTTTCTTGAACCGTGATATGGTCATTTCCAGCACTAGAAGAAAGTCTAGAAAATATCATGAAAAAGGTTTTAGAAAAGTTTAGGGTTAACATATTTTGCTGAGAAAAAGTTAGAAATTCAGAAACTGCATTATGAATTTTATTATATAAAACATCAAGTGAAGGCGCTGCCAGAAAGAGCAAAGTGTCATCTGCAAACAGGATGACACCAGCCTCTGACAGGTAGTGTTTCACTCGATCAATGAAAATAATGAAAAGTAGAGGTCCCAAGATTGACCCTTGTGGGACCCCACACTTTACTTTCTTTTTTGAAGATAAAAATGACCCATTCTGAACTATCTGATACCGATTGTGTAGATACGATGAAAACCACTCCAGACTTGAACCCTTCACCCCAATCGAGTCTAGAGCTTGAATAAGCTCTGAGTGGTCCACCGTATCGAACGCTTTTTTCATATCCAAAAACACAGCTGCAGGCATGAGACCAGCTTCAAATTCATCACTAATCCAATCAACCAATTTCAGAACTGCTATATCCGTAGATAGCCCTTTTCTGAACCCAAATTGATTTTCCATTAGAATTTTATTCTTTTCAATATAATAACTTAACTGGGCATGTACCACTTTCTCATATAACTTAGAGAAAAATGGGAGAATAGATATAGGTCTTCGATTCGATGGGTCATCTTTTTTCCCTCCTTTATGAAGAGGAATCACTCTTGCAATCTTTAGTGCTTCCTGGAAGACTCCAAGATCAAAAGAAAGGTTGATGAGGTGCGTCAACACAGGTAAGACACTCGTTTTTGCGGCCTTTATGAGTTTCAGGGAAAACTCGTCCATCCCGCTAGAGCTTGACTTCATCGTACCCAAGAATCGTGCCACTTCCCGTTCCGAATACCTTGCAAACTCAAAGGAATTCTGACTTACAGGTTGTCTTTTAACGACAGATCCAAAACTCGCAGATGTGTGTAGTTTAGCCCGCGCTTGATCGCAAAGTCTTTTTCCTTCATTTGCAAAATAACCACACAGAAATTCAGATATGTCTTGAGAATCAGTAAGACGACCTCCTGTTGTCTCCATGACTCTCACCTCCTCCTTACTCTAAAATTTACCCAAAAGTTTATTTATTGTTTTCCATGTATTTTTCATATCCCCTTGATTTTCATGAAATTCATTTTGGAAATAAAGTTTCTGAGCATTCCGTTTTACTGAATTTAAAATATTCCGAAATCTTTTGAAATTTATAAAACTATCATCTGAATGATCCTTTAAATAATTCACATAAAGTTTGTTTTTTCTGCTTTATTGAAACTAGAATAGCTTTTGATATCCATGGTTTCTTAGGAAAATTTCTACTAGGGTTTATTCTTCGCAAGGGACATGTTTCATTCATTACATTCGTCACTATCTCACTGAATAGGTCATATGCAGTATTTGGACACTTTTCCTTTATTACACGCGAGAAATTTGTTTCATCCATCATATTTGCAAAACTCTTTAGGTTTTTATTATTCATTTCACGGTAAAACGAAGTCCTTTCATTTCGTTTATTTTCCTTTGACTGATTTAGCCTTATTTTACTTATTAAAAGAAGGTGATCCGAGCCGTCGGACACGACCACATCTGCTTGGGATCTTTCAAGCAATCCACCATTAACGAAAAAATTATCAATTAAAGATGCCGAGAGATGCGAAATCCGAGTTGGAATAGTCACAAGAGGAAAACTATCATGTGACACCATCATATTAACAAAATCTAAGCTATTCGCTCTTTTTAGTAAATCTATATTAAAATCTCCCATCATAAATTTGTTTTTTTTTCATTATTAATTTTATCTAACAATGGTTCAAATTCATCAAGAAAAAACTAATATCACATGACGGATTTTTGTAAATTAATCCCAAAATCAAGTTCCTTTCCCCTTCATTTTTTATTTCAATGAAAAGTGTTTCGATCCTACCTTCAAGCCACAGGGAAAGGTCATCCCTAACCCAATATTGGGTACCTTCACTAATCGAAAGGCCTAGACCGCCCCGCTCAATGGTTGTCCGTTTCTCTTCGCTCGCAAATATATCCTGGGAAAGAAAAATCCAATGGCAGTGACTTGCTAGAAACAAATGTCTCACAAAGGCCTACAATGCACGGTTTCTTATCTAGCGAACTTAAAATCTCACATAAAGAAGAATATGCCGTTCTTAGACCTTGACAATTCCAGAAAACGATCACTCTTTCTGCACTCGCAGGATTTGAATACTCATAAAGATTATTCGGATTCACATAATTACTAGAGCGACAATTCAACGAAAAATTATCTATGCATTCATCATCCCCCGCAAGTGTGTCACGAGCTTGGCTTCCAAGAATAAACCGTTTTTTTTCAAATTCATTCAAAGGGTCATAATATATATTCGCACTCATTGAAGAGGGTGATTACCTTTACGACAAAAAAACATACTGATAGGCAGAAAGAAGAAGGGGAAAAAAGAAAAAAAAACGAAACAAAAAAAAACGAAAGGAACGGAAAATTTGGCTATAAAATAAAAAGGGAAAACAAACATACAAGTAATTCAACAACACAATTTACAAAACACAAAATTATATGGTCAGATTCGGCAGACGAACCACTTCAGCCATAGCTCGAATTTTACGGATCTCTCCCATTGAGTTTTTTCCAAAAATTGTCCCGTTATTCGACCAAACATTTCTGTTTCCAAGCTTACTCTTAGCCAAGTCAAGAATCTGTTTCTTTTTTGATGTTAGGTACTCGGTGACAAAAATTCCCGACCGAGCAAGCTTTGACTTACATGCAAACACTTTTCTTGCAATTTCAGCAGATTTGAACGTAACCAACACAGGCAAAGGACGCTTTTTTGCATTTACAATGGTGTCCGAATCAGTATAATTTGCTCGAAATTTAAATACAGAAACTATTGCGGTCGAAGAAAAATCAGAAATTTGCATTTTATCTGTAATCACATTCAATACACGCTCAGAGATGGGAAGACCCCCACTGTGGTCAACACCATGAAATACGAGCTGATTCAGTCGTTTTTCCTGCTCTATATCATCAAGACGTACTTCAAGCTGTTCAACCCTATTTTCCAGGGCTAGGTTTGCGTTTTGAAGAGCCCGTAGTTTGTTTTCAATCTCATCAAACTTAGCCGAATACTGAACGAGTATAGAGTCGTGAATCTGAGAAACGATAGAGTTAACCATATCCGCACTATTTGACATTCCAAATTTTTTGCAAACTTCTTTTTCAATATCATTCCGGATACTGGATTTAAGTGTGTCCAAGTCCGATAAACAGAGTTTACTGAATTCACCGATGTATTTGGTAAACTCGAACCAGTAATCTCAAGATGCTTATGAGGAAAATCAGCTAATTCCGCAAAAGCGTTCGCAACGCCTAATTCATTTTTCTTCTTAGCCTCCTTTGAAATGCTAACAAAGTTCGAAAGCTGTGAGGCTGTTGTTGTCACGATTTCATGGCTTCCGTAACAAAATACAACGTAAGATATTTTATTGTTCTTGGCCTTAATTATGTCCAACACTCGGCAGGGCCATGGTGGATAACTTCTGAATTTTGCTAGAACAACAGCATCCTTTTCGAACTGAACCATTGAAATGTATTATCAAATAGACAAAAAACTTGACTTAACTTTGAATAGGTAGGTCAACGTGAGCTTATGAATCACCTTATGATCGGTTCATCCGTCCAAATATCCAAAAAATTGTATCCAATTTCATTCAATATCAAGTTCATTATTCATTAATTATGTCCAACAAATCATATCCAATTTCATTCAATAGGTCACTGCGCTTTTGTAGGTAACAGGTTTTAGATAATGTAACACAAATCACACACAGGTCCTTTCGCTTTGAACGATGAATGATAACTGAACGTATCATTCCATATAATACCTTGGCCAGTTACGTCTGTTGAGGTAGGGGGGGGGGGGGTAAAACTTGATTTTCAATAAATCCCGTATTCGTAATTCTTTGGAAAATGCCATTTTATTATTTTGTTGAAAAAATCGAAAAAAATACCCCTTGGTTTTTGAAAAAAACATTTTTCCTCCCTTCCCACTAATTCTCGTGAATTTACGTCACAGACATTGGTTGATTATAAGACCTTGAATAAATTGATCAGGGGCTTTATGGTAAATGTAATTACCCATTAGTCTCAGGAGCGCTATGCGAATGTTTAGCATTACCTCCTATCTAACCTCTTAGTAGAAGTTGCACCCTTCACAAGAATCCTGAAGGTGGTTTATCTACAAGATAGTTTTGTTCAAGCTGAACTTTCCATCTTTATATATAAGCCTGTTTTCGGGTCTTAATACGCTAGTAAAGAATTTGCTACCGAAGAGTGTGAATTAGGAGGCAAAAAGGGCAAATGGTTTAGCCATGGATCTAAAATACCATTTTGTTGTATCTAAAGCCGTTCCTACGGGGGTGAGGGGGGGGGGGGGGACAAGGCCGTATCCAGGGAGGGGTTACCCGGTTTGAACCCTCCACCCCCCCAGATTTTGACCGAATCGAAAATTAGTCTAAAAAATACCTGTAAAGGTATTTTTACAGGTAAATACCTGTAAAAATCGGGTAACCCCCCCCCCCCCCGAACAAAAATCCTGGATCTGCTCTTGGGGGGGGGGAGGGTGACTGGGAAATTTACCACTTTGATTCGGATTTTTGTATATATTTGAGTCTGGATGGGGTGTTGTAATTAATTTTGCCGTCAGTGCCACCAATGCTGGGATCGGCCCTGGTTGTATCATTATTCTCCCAAGGATTTTGTGTTGTTTTTTTTCAAGTTTTAGCTACTTTTGTTCCTTAAAACCATTTCGAAATGAAAAAAGTTGCAAACTATAAGGATAACCAGTGTTATTTTTAGAAAAAGTGGCTAACAATGTTTTCATCCTCACTTGGTATGGATTAGCATTTCGTCTCCTTCGTTTTAGGTTAACTTTGTTGCAATGTAGCCAACTGTAATTTTAATCAATGTTTTTGGTTTGACAGATTGAGTATAAAACTGAAACAAAAGAACATGGAATTTCAAATTCTGAGCTATGATAGGTAAATTTTAATTGGTAAAAGTAGTTCTTTTGAAAGTGTGCACGGTGATCATTATGGTGAATTCATCCTTGATGCAAGGAAATGACAAAGTCGTCTGAACCGAGCCTAAGCAAGGCTTTCGGTCCTTATTTGACTATTCGACAAGAAAAGAAGATCAGAGCTAGCTCCACTTCACTTCTTTGAACCCAAGAAAATCTATGATGTTAGTCCGTCAATTCTTATGGAATATGTGAATTTCTTAGCTTGTTCGTTAGCGGTTCTTATATGGAGAAGTAAAAATTGTTTATTGTAAGCAAAAGCCTGCATCCTTTGTTTTGATTGTAGAATTTCTCGTTTTGGCTTTGAATGGTCTATTAATCTGTGTTTTGGACTCTCTATTTACCTTTTTTTCATAATTGTTGTGTGCATATTACATACAAGTTGAAGGGTGTAAAACTAGGTGAGAGGGGCATTTGGCAAAACCTTGTAATGTATGGGAGGCCTTAGATAGATGAACAGAACAGTAAGGCCAAGACCTAGGCTAATGTTAGGCCTATTTACAAGTTAAGGCAAGAAATTAAGCCTACACAGGAACAAAAAAAAAATACATTTGGCTCCCTAGTAAATACTCAGCATCTTAAATTAACCTGCTAGGCCTAGATAGAATATAGCCTAAACATAAACCTACCACTTGATATGCTTGATCCCACACAGGCCATAGGGTCTAGTCCTGCTAATTGTCACCAATATAGTTATGGGTAAATTTTGAGCAGTTCATATTATTGACTTAAAAGTAAACATAGCTGGTAAATTTTTACCAAATCATATTAGGCTATTGACTTACAACTAAAGTGAATACCTATACCACTTGATGCCTTTTTTATGCTCTTTACAAATAGGCCTATAAGAACAATTTTTGGCAGAAATGAATTTTACCCCCACCCCTAGGCCTATATATACTGATTCAGGGTATATAATTGGGTAAATATACACCAAATCATATTATTGAGTTAGGAATAAAGTGAATATACCATTTGATGCCTTTTTTTATGCTGATTATGAATATAATAATCATTTCTATTGGAAATAAATTTTAGCCCCCCCCCTATATATGCCAATTCAGGGTATATATTTCTACATTAGGGGGGGGGGATTTTGTTTCTGATGTAAATGGGAAGTAAGTTTAAACTTTACCCCCACCCCCCTAATGTAGAAATATATACCCTGAATCTGCATATATAGGGTGGGGGCTAAAATTTATTCATTTCCAATAGAAATGATTATTATATTCATAATCAGCATCAAATGGTGTATTCACTTTATTCCTAACTCAATAATATGATTTTGTATATATTTACCTATATTTGCACATTATGGGGGTTAGGGTATATTTTATTTCTGATGTAAATGGGAGGTAAGTTAAAATTTTACCCCTACCCCCCTAATGTGCAAATATATGCCCTGAATTGGTATATATATAGGGGTGAGGGCAGAATTCATTTCCAACAAAAATGATTATTATATTCATAAAGAGCATAAAAGGCATTGAATAGTATATTCATTTCATAGAATAGAATATGATTTATTGGCTAAAATAGCACAAAAGCTAGCATAAGCACATCAGAATTACAATAACAAACCAGATGTTAGGGGAGAAACACAAAACAAAAGTTATATCAATTATTAAAATAGGGGACAAAAGAGTTTTTGTACCTCATGGTCAACATTTGGGGATACAGGTCCAGTTGGATATTTGGAGCTCTACAAGCATTGAGTCTTGTATCAGGAAGGGTTGGGGGATTTTCTTTAAACAGAGGGAGAAAACATCAATGATAGTCAGAACTAAGGCACTTGTGACCAAAGTTCAGGGTAAGGATGTGACCTCATGATTCCAATGTTATAAGTTCAAGTTTAGCCAAACCTTCATTGTGTGTAGTATAGGCCATCCAAGAATAATTTTTATTGCTCTTTTTTGAATAATTTCAATTTTGGAAAATTGGTCTTTGGTCAACCCAGGGTGCCAGACAGGACAAGCATATTCCAGACAGGATCTTATATAAGAACAATAAATTATTTTAAGGTTTTGGATTGATATGGAGAACCATTTGAGAAGGGAGAAAGATTTAAGGAGAAAACTACCTGATTTAAATAAGTGGGAAATGTGGGAGTTCCATTTAAGGTCATTGTCCTTCCGCACACCAAGCAGTTTAACCATATTTAAATTTGGCATGCAAAGGTAATTATTGATAGGGGGTATATTTAAAAAAAAAGAAAATAACATGAAACTGCTCACTGCGCACACCAAGCAGTTTAACCATATTTAAATTTGGCATGCAAAGGTAATTATTGATAGGGGGTATATTTAAAAAAAAGAAAATAACACAAAACTGCTTGAAACTGAAAATAACATGAAACTGCTTGAAACTGCTCACTAATTGTTAATTAGTGAATCAAGTGTAACATTCAAAGTATTAGATGTTTGACAAAGGTTCAGTAATGTCAAATCATCTGTAGGCTAAATTTAAAAGAGTTGTCAAAACTTGGTAAAATATTATTAAAAACTATTAAAAATGATAAAGCACCTAACTTAGTCCATTGAGGTGCTCCACAGGAAATTGAGGAAAAACCTGATGAAACCCTGTTAGGGAGGACTACACATTGCTCATGGTCAGACAAAAAGCTAGCTAACATATGTAAAACAAAATCTTTTGCACCTAAAGCCCTTGCATTATCTATAACTGTCTGATGATCCAAATTGTCAAAGGCTTTGCTAATATCAGCAAAACAGCCTCAACATAGGAACTATTCAACTCAAGATGTTTGAAAATAGTGTCAAGTATATAATTAAGCAATGCATGGTGCTATGATTTGGCCTAAAGCCAAACTGATTTGGGTTGGTTTTATCATGGATATTGTCAAAAAGGAAATGGTAAATAAAACTTTCAAAGATTTTAGAGAAAATGGAGGTTTTTGATATTGGTCTTAAGTCAGAGGGAACTTTTGGGGTCTTAGTTTTTGGTATGGGAGATATAATAGCTTGTTTAAAACACACTGGAAAAATACTATCTACAAAACATTGGTTAAAAATAGGAGTTAGGTACACTTAAATACTGGGCACATTCCACAATCAATTTGGTAGGGATATCACCTGGGTATACTGACTTATTTGTGTCAAGAGTTTCGAGTTTAAGTTGAGTCTGGTGAATTACAATCACAGGAATGTCACTCACTGCACTGTTGATCAGCATATGCTAGAGTGGCAGGTGAATTTTACAAATTGAAGCAAAATGATCATTTGTGACATCTGCACCCACTGGGTCACCATTACTCTCCAGTATAAAAAATTTTGAAGAGACCTTTCCCATGAGATCTTAGACACTTGTGGAATTTCTTAGGGTCCAAATACAATAACTTATTGAGCATGTGTGCACCATCCTCCTTTCTTGCTTTACAACTTTTGCTAACAACAACGTTTCTAAGTTTTTGAGATTCTTGGAAAAATCCTTCCTTAAAGAGTTTATCACATTCATGTATTAGGCACAAAATTTTTTATTTATCCATGGTTTGCAGTTAGTTTTGTGAGTAATATTTTTCACTTGAATGGTGTCACAATATAACTGGAAAAGTTCCGCTGAAAACTTAGAAGCCATTTCATTACCATTGGTAAGACATAGGATATTGGCCCAAGATTTGGAACTAAGTTTTAATTTGAAATGGGCAACCTTCTCATCAGTAATGGGTCTATAAGAGTAACTGATCAATTGCTTAGGGGGAAAGGAAGATAAAAGGGTCCAAAAGATGCATAGATGGTCACTTGCCCCTAATGAAGGGGCTATTTTGGGGACACAGTAGTAATCTTAAATGTTGGTAAAAATTAAGTCTAGGGTTTTATCACCACATTTAGGCGACTTTACCACTTGATCAAGGCTAAGAGTAGAGCTAAGCCACTTTTGGTCTAGCTCATTAAAATCACCGCATATAATTGCAGCATAAGGATACTTGCAGTGAATTCTGGCAGTATAAAGTTGCAGATATGCTGTCAGCTCCTTCTTAAATCCACTACAAGGAGGGTAATAAATAATACCAAAAATCATGCAAGATACTTCTTTTGGGAGGTTTTTGGGTCTGGTCCATAGCCATAGAACTTCAGTTTTGGAGTTGTTCACTATTTCAGAAAATGAAAGAATCTCATTAGGAAGGGTAGACCAACAAAAAAAGCTACTCCTCCACCATGAGATAGAGGGATACCATCTTTGTCTATCCTGGGCTTAAAATGGGAGTCATAATTTGGAATGGAGCAAAACTTATTTGTAAGTCAATAATATGAATTTGGTAAACTTTACCCATACCCTACTGCTCAATGCCTTTTTTATGCTCATTACAAGTATAATAATCATTTTTCTCAGAAATGAATTTTACCCCCAATCCCCCCACCCACCCCTATGTATACCAATTCAGGGCATATATTTGCACATTAGGGGTTGGGGGTAAAATTAGTTTCTGATGCAAATGTGAGGGAAATTTAAGCTTTACCCCCCTAATGTGCAAATATATACCTTAAATTGGTATAAATAGGGTTGGAGGTAAAATTCATTTCCAACTAAAATGATTTATATTTATAATGAGCATAAAAAAAAGGCATCAAGTGGTATTTTTACTTTATTTGTAAGTCAACAATATGAACTGCTGAAAATTTACCTAGTTATGGCCCAGCCCCCTCCCCCTGATGTGATCAGATGTAGCCTGATGATTATACAGAACTTAGCTGATTTAGTGTTGTTTTTTAAGATTAGCTTTAGGCTAGCTTATTTGGCTTTGTGAAACAAACTGATGATGATACATTGTTATTCATTTGCAAAACTGCCATACAAAAATAAGAAGATGGAGAATAAATAAGAAAAAGAAAAGGAGAATAAAAGAGAAATAGAAAAACAAAAGAAAAATCACAGTAAACAAGAACAAAAAGCACACACAGTACTTCAATAAGTTATTAGACTAATGACAAAGCCCAAGTCTGTCATAACCAAAGACCAAGAGCAATGTCTGTCTATATAGGCCACAGAAATTTGCTTTTCAGCAACTAAGTTGAATGTTCTGATGAGTAGGTAATTGCAGGTCTATGGGGGGGGGGGGGCATTGAAGATATATAGCAAAAATATAAGAAAGCTGAATCGAATTTTAACTTATCTGAATTTGTGTACACTTCCCAAATTGGTGCTATGTATAAATAATGCTGAGAGCAACAGAGTTGAATATTTTCCAAAATAGATAAGGGCTGAAATTCTGCTTATTTATGACAAAAGATGCATAAGAAACCACAACTGAACATTCAGTGTGAGTTATTAGGAGTTGCTGTGTATGTTTTATTGAGGAACCAATATGGAAACCAAGGTAAGTGAAATGGTCAGTTAGCCTAAGCACAAAAATAACATTGTATACAAGACTCCATAACTGACACAGGGACAGTCTTTTTTGATTTCTTAAAGTACTCAAAAATTCACCCTCCCCCCTGATGGTTTCATATTGTCACTTGATAATATACAGGATAATTAATAATCAGGTTATCATGTTACCTTAAATTGTAGCTTGAAGCAAATCAAAGGATTTTTCATCCTTGTAATGCTCCATTATGACTTCTGTAGATAATTTGCTGCATTTAACAGCTTCCTGTTATACAGGAACTCTTGTTGTAGTTATTCTTTGTCAAGATTTTGCTTGAATGCACCTGTGAATCAGCAGCCACTGTAAATTCAGAGAGTTTATTCCAAAAGTTTGTTACTTGCTGGCTGAAGAAATGGCTCCTTTTGTGGATTAAGGAGCATTTCTTGAAGATTATTTTGGAATGCCTTCTAGTCACAGAAGATTATGGAGGGGGGGGGAGGCAAGGAGACCAAGGAGAACATTTTTGAAATAATCTTGTGGGCCATAAAAATGTTGCCATGTTTCCTCCAGTATGCAAGATTAGGAAGCTTCAAGTAATGTAAACACTCTTTGTATGGCATTTCTTTGAGGCCTTCAACCATGTTAGTTGCTCTTTGTTGTACTCTTTCTAGCATTGTTTTGTCCTTCTTGAAATAGGGTTGTTTCCTTTGATTAATATACCCTTTAAAACCATTTAAAATAATATTTTGGTAAAATATGCACTAGATCAAACAGA
Source organism: Artemia sinica (assembly GCA_027921565.1). Taxonomy (NCBI): domain Eukaryota; kingdom Metazoa; phylum Arthropoda; class Branchiopoda; order Anostraca; family Artemiidae; genus Artemia; species Artemia sinica. The sequence goes on along the minus strand of JAPEVW010000208.1, from coordinate 142,254 downwards.
GACAAATTATAAACTGAGAAGATAACTGGTTGGTCCTAGTTTACAGTTACTACTTTTCAGAAGGAAAGCCTATAACACTTTAAAAAGAACTTTAAAAAATTCTAAAATACTAACATTATTCCTAAAAACACTTAACTATAAAATTTTGGAAACAACTTTAACAAATTTCAAAATAATTATATCCTTCCTGAAAGTGCTTCACTTTACTTTAACCTCTCCCCCCCCCTACCTAATGTGCAAATATGTAGCCCAAATTGTATATTGTATTTTGGCATATTAGGGGGTGGGTGTAAAGTAAAACAAAGTGCTCTGAGGAATGATATAAGTAAATTGTTTAAAGTTGTTTTTAAAATTCAGTAGGGTTTCATTCTGAGGTGGGAGTAATTGTAAGCTAAGACCAACCAGATTAATATAGGATCTAGAAGATGTGAATGCAGAAGAACAGTATTCATTTAATAAAGAAGTAAATAACTAGGGCTATATATGGGACCATCAGATGAGGAGAAAAGTGCATTTGTGAGTGAATTGATTAGTATATTAGTATATTTGGAAGAACATACACAAAGGAATTGAGTAGAATGCTCACCTTATCCCTATGTCAGTTATGGAATCTTGCATATATTTATGAAATAATGCAAAATTAGCAAACTTTATACACTTAGATCTATATCTGAACCCATTTGGGAGAGGCTAAGTCATATTTTTAAGTTTAGCGCTTAGTATATTTAGAATCAGTATCAAAATATGCATTGAGTACATTATTATGCTTTGCTTTTTCCTAGTAAAGTCAAGAAAAATCAACCAACTCAAACTAAAATCCACCAATCCTACTCTGTTCAATCCTCTTTCCAAATATAGTAAATATTGTTGTTGTCTTTGTCTCTTAGTCTTCTATCTTGGATCATGTTTAGGGCCCAACCAATATGGATTTTTGGGGTCTGATACTGATGCTGATGTATTGATACCACAGCAGTATGATACTGATATAATTTGCTGATAATTTCCTCTAGAGAAAAATACCTTACCTAAAGTTTAAAGCCTGTATCTCTGCCATATTCATATTCACATGTTTTCTCCCTGGTCTATTGCACACCAAATAACAGTCTCAATAATTTACTGTGGATTCCAAATAGTGCAAAAAAGATTTCTTTTAGGAAATATTTAGAAAAACAATTAAACCAAATAAAGTTCTTGTCTAGGCATAGCCTACTGGGTACAGGAGTGCAGCTAGGGTTTAAAGTTTGGAGGAGGGATCTAAAGAATGTTTCAACAAAATAATTGAGGATGCCAACAAATGCAGACACATAAGCAAAATTTCCAAGCAGCACCCCTGACTAGATATCATGGTTTTAATCAATTGAATCATGGATCTTTCACCCATGCAAGTGAACATCCATTAAATAGAAATGGCTGGTATGTTCTTGAACTCACCCTACATTTCAAACATTGCTGCACCAGGTGTGTATTGACAAGTATTGACAACAAACATACTTTGACTTCATTTGACTCATCTCTGCTATTCTCTCCACCATGGTTAGACCTAGTTGATGGCTCTGCCCCCAATGACTAGACAAGCAAAAATTCCCTCAGGAAATGGGTGCCATCTTCTGGACAAGATGTGTGAAAAAATTGGCTAATATCCAATATTTTTTTTTGATATCTGGTAATGACACTGACCCCCATATCAGCCCAATAATGTTGGCTGGCTAATGTATTAGTTGGGCCCTAGTCATAATCATGTTCTGGTCCTCAAAAGGCACAAGGGGCATCAATCCTACTCATGTTAATTTCTGCTTAATTTGAGTTTGACTTGGTCATTTATTGTAATTTCTGGTTGTTTGGGGTTTCATTAATGTACTGATGTTTATTTGAAGCAGTTTTCAATTGGAAGATTATTTCTGTTTATTAATATTGACATAATCTTTTTCATAAAAAAAGAAAATAATGTTTTAAATCTTCCAATTTTTTTTCTATAAGAATCCATAGTTTGGCTTGTTGTTTGTATGTTCAGAAAAAATTTCAACAATTTTTAACAATATACACCCTTTTGAAAATCTGGACACAAATAATATTGTTTAATTTAGTTTTATACCTCCTCAAGTTGACCTGAAAAATTAAACTTATTACCATTCCCAAAAAACTGTCTTCTTTGACAACCTGGATACACTTACACTCTTTTGATTGAGTTAGCCCTGAAAGTTTCAACTTGATACTGTCAGTTGTTCTTGGGATATTGCTGAGATTTCTTACTGGTGACTAGCATAAACACAATGCCTTTTGATTTAGTTTTAAAGCATAATGGGCAAATTGTACAAATTGGGGGTTAACCTACCCAATATCCCTGGGAACATAATTACTGGACTGTTCAAATATGCAGAACAAAAGGGCTATCTCAAAATTTTCATTTGGTAGGTGTGAAAAATTAATGGTCTTGAGAGGAAAATTGCTTGCCCTTCAATCACTTTTGACTCTTAAAGAAGGTACTAGAATTTTCAATTGAATTAGGTCCTTTAAAAGTGTCTATCATAGTTCTATCTGTGATTAATTAAAAATACTTTTTCCTCAAAATAAGTTTTTCAAAGAAAAGTAAAGAACTCCATTAAACAAAAAATGAGCAAAAACAAAATCAAATAATCTACCCAGTGTGATACTACCACAAATCAGCATCAATAAATAAATGCAACCCCAAACAAACAGAAATTACAATAAATAACAAGTCAACTCAAAACGAGCAGAAATTAACATAAGTTGGGTTCAAAACTCCTATGGCTTCCCAAGGCCAGAACATAATTTGCCCTTTATTGAAAAAAATATAAATGTTTTTACTTTCATAACTTTAATAAGTCAAATAATATTAACATTTTGATTACTAAATATCAGTATATATATATTAAACTGATAATGCACATTCATTTGTATTTTTTTCAGTAAAGTGCAAATTATGTTCTGGCCTTGGGAATGCTGATTTGTGGTAGTTTCATGCTTAGTTGATTATTTGATTTTATTTTTGCTCTGTTTTTTGTTTAATGGAGTTCTTTACTTTTCTTTAAAAAGGTTATTTTGTGGAACAAGTTTTTTTTTAGGTAATTTCGGTTTGTTTTATATTGTCATAGTCTTTTTAGGAAAAGGAAAATAAAACTTTAAATCCTTCTGTTTTTTAAGACTTTATAGTTTGGCCTGCTATTTGTATGGTGGGAAAAAAAGAATTCAGCAATTTTTAACAATATACACTCTTTTAAAAATCTGGACAAAAATAGTAGTGTTTAATTTAGTTTCATACCTCCTCTAGTTAACCTGAAATGGGAAACTTGATACCATTTAAAAAAAATCTGTTTACTTTCTTTGATAGCTTGGACACACTTATGCTATTTTGATTTGGTTAAGTTTTAAGAGCAGAAATAGCCCCAATTGTTTAACCATAATACCCTCAGTCGTTTTGGGATATTGCTGAGATGCCTTATTGGGAATTAGCATTAACACAGTGCATTTTGATTTAATCTTAAGGCAACATTTAGTTTTTAAACATAATGGGAGGGTGGACGTGGGAGGGGGATTAGTTGCCCTCCAATCACTTTCGACTATTAAAAAGGGCATGAGCCCTTTCTATTTTCAATCGAATGAGCCCTTTTCGAAGTTCCTATGACAACTCCTTTGATACAAAGTGCCCTGGTCTAAACAACAGCAAAATAATACATTATACCCACATCAATCTTTACTATAAAAATGTCAAGCCTTCCAATCACTTTCGACTATTAAAAAGGGCACTAGGCCTTTTTAATTTCCAATCAAATCAGCCCTTCTTGAGTCTCTACAACAACACTTTCTGTAAGCACCTTAAATGCCCCAGGGCATAAATTACAACCCTTACCCTAAGGGCTCTTAGGGTGGTTGTCATCCTCTAAAACATAATTTCCAGATCTTTCAACAAGGTTCAACGAAATGGCTATCTCAAAATTTTGATTGGATGTGTTTGGGGAAATGGTGGGCGTGAGAGGGGCATTAGTTGCTCTCCAATCACTTTCAACAATAAAAAAAAATGCACTAGCTCTTTCAATTTCCAATCAGTTGAGCCCTTTTGAAGTTTCTGTGACAACGCTTTCAATAAAAACATTGAACAAAATGGCTATCTGAAAATTTTGAATGGATGTGTTTAGGGGAATGGTGGGCGTGAGAGGGGGGGGGGGTTAGGTTCCATTCACTTTTGACTATTAAAAAGAGCACTAGCCCTCTCAATTTCCAATTGAATGAGCCCCTTTTGAAGTTTTCATGACAACTCTATCTATAAAAACCTTATCTGCCCTCAGGGCATAACTTACAACCTTTGCCCTGGGGGCTCTGGGCGGTTTGTCATCCTTAAGTACATAATTTCCAGAACTTTCAACTACGTTGAACAAAATGGCTATGTCTAAATTTTGATTAAATGTTTTAGTACTCTCCACTCATTTTTGACTATTAAAAGGGGCAATTTCAATAACCAATGAAATGAGCCCTTTTTGAAATTTCTACAAAAACTTTCTATATAAACCTTATATGCCCCCAGGGCATAACTTATAAACCTTGCACTGAGGGCTCTGAGGGGGTTATCATCCTAAAAGACCTAATATCCAGAACTTTCAACTATGTTGAAAAAAATGGATATCTCAAAATATTGATTGCATATGTTTAGGGAAAGGGTGGGCGTGAGAGAGGCGTTAGTTGTTCTCCAATCACTTTCAACTATTGAAAAAGGCACCAGCCCTTTCAATTTCCAATTGAATGAGCCCTTTTGAAGTCTATGACAATGCTTTCAATCAAAACCTTCTATGCCCCATGGCATAAATTACAACCCTTGCCCTGAGGGCTGTGGGGGGGTGTCATCCTTAAAGAACTAATTTCCAAAACTTTCAACTATGTTCAATAAAATGGCTATCTAAAAATTTTGATTGGATATGTTTGGGGAAAAGGTGGGTTTGAGAGGGGGGTTAGTTGCCCTCAAATCACTTCCGACTTAAAAAGGGCACTAGCCCTTTTAATATCCAACCAAATGAGCCTTTTTCAAGTTTCTACAACAAAGATTTTGATAAAAAACCTTGTATGCCCCCAGGGCATAACTTATAACCCTTGCCCTGAAGACTGTGGGGGGGAGTGTCCTGCTCAAAGGTATAATTTCCTGAACTTTTAACTGCATGGAACAAAATGACTGTCTCAAAATTTTGATTTGACGTGTTTGGGGAAAGGGGGGGGGCGTTGAAGGGGTGTTATTTGCCTTCCAGTAACTTTTGACTATTAAAAAGGGCACTAGCCGTTTCAATTTCCAATCAAATGAGCCCTTTTTGAAGTTTCTTTGACAATGCATTCTATAAAAACCTAATATGCCCCCAGGCCATAACTTATAACCCTTGCCCTGAGGGCTGTGGGGGGTTGTCATTCTCAAAGACCTAATTTCAAGAATTTAAAAACTATGTTGAATATAATGGTTATCTCAAAATTTTGATTGGATGTGTTTGGAGAAAAGGTGGGCGTGAGAGGGGGGTCAGTTACCCTTCAATCACTTTCGACTATTGAAATGGGCACTAGCCCTTTGAATTTCCAATTGAATGAGTCTTTTTTGAAGTTTCTATGACAGTGCCTTCTATAAAAACTTTATATGCCCCAGGGCAAAACTTACAACCCTTGCCCTGAAGGCTGTGAGGGAGTGTCCTCCTCAAAACATAATTTCTAACTGGAAATCATTTTTGAAGTTTCTATGACAGTGCTTCTATAAAACTTTATATGCCCCCAGGGCAAAACTGACAACCCTTGCCCTGAAGGCTGTGAGGGAGTGTCCTCCTCAAAAACATAATTTCTAACTGGAAATCATCTATGCTGAACATAATGGCTATCTCAAAATTTTGATTGGATGTGTTTCGGGAAATAGTGGGTGTGGAAGGGGTGTGAAGGGGAACTATGTTCAATAAAATGGCTATCTAAAAATTTTTATTGGATATGTTTGGGGAAAAGGTGGGTGTGAGAGGGGGGTTAGTTGCCCTCAAATCACTTTTGACTATTAAAAAGGGCACTAGCCCTTTTAATTTCCAATCGAATGAGCCCTTTTTCAAGTTTTTACAACAAAGATTTTGATAAAAACCTTTTACCCCCAGGGCATAACTTATAACCCTTGCCCTGAAGACTCTGGGGGGAGTGTCCTTCTCTAAGATATAATTTCCTGAACTTAAACTACGTGGAACAAAATGACTATCTCAATATTTTGATTGTATGTGTTTGGGGAAATGGTGGGCATGGAAGGGGTGTTAGTTGCCTTTCAGTCAAAATTTTGATTGGACTCCAATTTCCAATTGAATTAGCCCTTTTTGAAGTTTCTATGACATCTTCTTTGATACGTGCCCTGCTCTAAAGGAAAAAATAAATAAAAAATAATACATTGTGACAACGTTGTTCTTATGTGCCCCCTGGGCATAACTTAAAACCCTTGCCCTGAGGGTTTTGGGGGAGTGTCCTCCTCAAAAAGATAATTTTTATCTGGAAATCAACTACACTGAACAAAATGGCTATCTCAAAATTTTGATTGGATGTGTTTGGGGGAATGGTGGGTGTAGGGGGGGGGGCTAGTTGCCCTCCAGTCACTTTTAACTATTAAAAAGGGCACTTCTTCTTCTTCTTAAAATGCCAAGTCTTCTGGAGTCCACTTCGGTCTTCTTTTGGCTTCACGACGATTTTCAATCTACTGGGGGTGATGGGTCAGGAATAAGTTTTGCTACCATCTATGTGAACTACTTGCAGATATTGTTATGTCTTAAGAAATCGAAAATACTTTTGTGTACATGTCTTTCAGTGTTAGCTGGTAGGTTTGAGAGCAGCAACCGATTGATGTCAGGCTGGAACTTTGCCTTACTGAAGATTCTCCTAATGTTGATTACTTCTTGCTGGGTGCACTGACATTCAAAAATCAGGTGGTTCAAGGTTTCTGGAAATGAGTTGCAAAATCTGCAATATAGGTTGGTTCGTTTATGCCAAATAAACTCCTCTTTCCTCAGGATCAAAGAGTTGGTTTTGATTCTATAATAAAGAATCTTATCTACCCGTGATGAAAATAAGGATGGAATGGGCCTTTTTGTTTTTGAAGGAACTCTTCTTCTGAGTATGTCTCTGAAGGTCTGGGCCTTCAAATTGGGATTAATTGGATTATTCAAGGAGCTACTAGCTAACTGGTCTGCTACCTCATTATATTTGATGCCTTGGTGGCTGGGGATGTGCTGGAAATTGACTTCAATAAGGCTATTTTGGTGACTAATTAATTGATCTCTGATTGTCCTCAGGTCTGTATCCTTAGCACTCCAATGGATATCATCAATGAGCTGAAGGGTGTCTTTGGAGTCTGAGAGCAATGCCACTCTTTTGGAAACTGGTGGATTAATATTGATGACCTTTAAAGCCTCTTGTATTGCCAATACCTCTGCAATGAGGATGGAAATATTGTCTTGAAGTCTGGTTTTTATATTCAGTGTATAACTTGGGATAACTGATGCAGAACCACATTTGCTGCCTTTAACCAAGCCATCAGTGTAAATTTGGAGAGAATCTGGATACAAAGTGGTCATTTTGTCATGAAAAGGTGTCTGTATTTGGATTGGCAGTTAATTTGTCTTTTGCAAGGGTATCAGCTCTAGTGAAACACTTGGAGGTGACATTTGTCATCCTGGGGGGGGGGGCAAGAAAATGACTGAAACAGGGTGAGTCAAGTTTCCACGATGGGACAAGCTTGTTAAATGTTTTCCATGATCTTACAGATGTCAAACTATCAGAGATACCATCTTTGGCAAAAGTGAGCTTAAAAATATCATGCTCATGTCCTATAGCTTGTATCTTGCTGTGATATTTGATGATCAGCGCATTCCGTCTTTCTAAAATAGAGGACAGGCCGGTTTAGTGTTTCACTTTGTTAGAGGGGCACTGAGCATAGAGCCCTAGGGCAATTTTGCTAGCCATATTTTGGATTGTTTGTAATTTGGCAAGATTAGTCTTACTACATTCTCCATATGCTTCAATGGCATATTCGATCTTTGAACAAATAAACCTCTTGTAAAAATCAGAGTATTTTTTTGTGAATTAGCCCACTTTGACCCCGCCAGGCGCTTAAGGATGAGTAACCTTTGCATACATGAATTTTTTACACAGTTCACTTGATTTTGCCAAGTAAGTCTCGGATCCAGGTATACTCCTAGAAATTTAGGGGCTACGGCATATTCTATTTCCACATTTTTGACAAATAATTTTGGTGGTATGACAGACTTTTTGTTGTGGAATATGATTTCATTTGTCTTAGACTTGGAGATAGGTAGGGAAAGTGCAGCAGAAAAAGTTGCTAATTCATATAATGCTAAGTTAATACTATTGGCAATAATATTTACATCTCTACCTGCTGACCAAAAAGTGGAGTGGCACTAGCCACTCCATTTTCCAATCAAATGAGCCCTTTTCGAGGTTCTTATGACAAATCCTTTGATATGAAGGGCCCTGGTCTAAGACAATGAAAAAAATTCTAAATAATACATTGTGCCAACATCATTCTTTACTTAGGCATTGCTATTGCGCTGCCTATGATAGCACTGCACTGCCTTTGATATTGCTTATATGCCCTTTTGAAAATCTACATGCATATGTTTTTTTGTTTAACTGAAACTTTTTCAATAAGTTTCACCCTAATACTCTTAGCATCATTAATTATAGCAATCATAGTAGGAGTATTAATATTATACACATAATGTCTTCTGGCAAGTTCTAATTCCACCACAACTTACCCTGAAAGGTCCAACTTGATAATGTAAGCTGTTCTCAAGACATTGCTGTTTCACCCTTTTGACAATCAGCATGCTGATAGTTTGTCTTGATTTAGTTCAACATCCACCTAAGTATTCCTAGAAAGCTTCACCTTAACACCCATAGCTTGGGTAGAAGCAATAGCAGCATTAATAGCAGTATGAATGCACCTTTGGTTTTATTGAACATCCTCTTCAACACATGCTGAAAGTTTCAACTTAATACCAAAAACCAATCCAGAAGCATTGCTGATGCATTCTCTTGACAATCTGCATGCACATTGTTATTTCAGTTTAGTTCAATACTCTTTCAGTACACACCATTTTTTGCCTTAATACTCATAGCTTTAGTAGCAGTAGTAGTACCAGGATTAATGGTAGTAGCCTTAGCTTTAGTACCAGTAATAGTATGAGTAGAAGCAGTAGTATTATGATGCAAATATTGTCTTTCGGTTAGATCAACATCCCCACAACAAATCCTGTAAGTTTCAATTTCACACACCAAACTGTTCCTAAGATATTGCTGATATGCCTTTTTGACAATCTGCATACAGACAGCATATTGTGATTCAGTTCACCATCCCCCGTCAGTATTCCCTGAAAATTTTTACCTTCATAACCTTAGGCATAGTTCTAATAGTAGTCACAGTAGTAGTATAAGTGCTAGTAGTAGTATTAACAGTAATAGCACTAGTACTAGCAACATCAGTAGTATTAACTTTGTCTTTTGTTCAGTTGAATATCCCCTCATCAAGTTGTGGAAGTTTCAACTTCCACAACTTGATACAGTTAGCTGTTACCTATGACATTGCTGATATGCCCTTTTGATAACTTGTACACTCATATAATTCCTGAAATTTTCATTTTAATGCTCTTAGCCTTACACGAAGTCGCAATAGAAGTAGCAGTTGGAGTAGTAGTAGATTCTGAACTGGTTTCTGGGTGGATGAACTTTCAGGATGGTGCCTTCTTTAAGGTGTAAGTGGCATTCCCCCTTAAGTTTCCTGATGCCTTCAAATATATCTTTGAATTGTTCAATAATGTTGTTGATATTTATCTCTTTGTTTGTTAACATTCATAACCAGTTTGACTAGATTCAGATCAACACTTGATCTGAACCCTAGAGTAGGAACAAAATCAGTTTTGACTACATAGATCTGTAGCTTCAATGCTACTTGGAACTGGTAGCTACCTGTGACCTAACATGTTCCTCTTACTGGGTGGTGGTGACTTTATGGTGCCAAAGTACTTAGCAGGAAGTATATTTGCCTGAGTCCCAGTTTCCAGTTTGAATTAAACTAGAGTTTTGTCATTCAGGTTCTGAGTGATGAACATCTCATCTATACTGTTGGACTGGTCCACCGTGTGCATAAACACCTCATCTTCCTGTTCAGAATCAGCTCCACTTGTTAGGATTTGTCACAATGTTAATGCCTTTTGTGCACACTTGAGCAAAGTGGTTGAGATTATTGTGATTGTTCCTCCACAGAAGTAACACTCCCTTGGTTTTCTTTTGGTTTTGTGTCTTTCATTTTGCTTAGGCAGTTGGTAGCATTTGCTTTTCTGAATAGCATCAATTTATTTTTCACCAACAATTCCTTTCCTTTGAATGTTTGCAAGTGTGCCTGGGTTATTTTGTAGAGACAGCACTCTTTCCACAGGCAAACACTCTGATTTGTGTGTCTCTAAGGCCAATCAATATATGATCTCTCACCATTTTGTCAGGGTTGGTATATGCACATGGTTTTACCAGTCTCTTCAGTTCTGTTATGAAATTTTTAACACTCTTGTTTTCTAACTGTTCTCTTTTGTGGAGCACAATTTGGGCAAACAAGCTGTTTGCCTCTGGTGCTGCATATTCTCTAAATTTGGTAAGGTATGATTTAGTTGTGTTCTTTTCTTGATCCATGAATGTGAATGTTTCAAAGATTTCATGTCCCTAGTCACCTATCCATATTAGGAGGTATGCTCACATTGCTTTTTCTGTCTTTCCTGTGAGTAGTCTGTCAAACGTTAGATTGACATGTTTCTCAAATCTCTTCCTTTCATTTGCCAGGCATGAGGCATTCCAGATGATGGTTGGTTGTTTGACATCAATGGTAAAGGCTGTCTTCTCTTCTCATCTATGGTTGCTGACTGGCTGATTAAATTTTTGAGGCTGACTGGCAATCCCGCTTCTGACTCCATGTAATGATTTTGAGATTATTCTTTATTAAACCCAGGCACCTATTAATAAAGCACATAATCAAAAGTGGAACAAGCAAATAAACAAAAGCAAGCAAAGCACCATCAAATATTACTACAATGGCTTAGAAAAAAACTTCAGATGAATGCAGCAACCTGACAAGATGGTTATTGTTGTCTGGTTTTCAAAATAAAATCTCTTTACAGAGATTGCATTTTTTCAATTTGGGCAATTTTGCAATAATAGTTTCAGAATTTCGTTTGTATAAATCTGGATTTAAACATGCTTTCTATTTAGCAAAACATTCCTTACAATTGTGTACAGAGAGAACTTAGTGAAATTTATTGGAAAAGCTGGCCCACATACAAGCTGCAACTACCATTTATGACCTTTAGGGGGAACTGAGTTTTCACGTATGTCTTTACAATAATTGTTTTTAAGGCTTCTTTATTTATATTTCTGTTAAAAAAACATCAAGAAAGGTTTGGCATTATGTTTTTCATAATGCCAAAAGACAAGGCAAGGCAAAAGTTAAAGGTCCAATAAAAAAACATAATTTTACAAAGGCACTAATTCTAATTTAAGGTTATTTAAAATGTTTAAGGGGTTGATTGATGAAAATGAAGCACAAATAAATGTGATTAAAAAACTAGTGAAAGTGAGAATCACAACAGCTAAAGAGAAAGGCATCAAAAAAAACATCAGCAAGAATCACATTGCATTGTAAAGGAAATTTTGAACAGTGGTCTGTGGTTGGAAACTAGGAAAGACATGTTTGTTATCTATAATGCCTTAAGAAAGTAAATGAGATGATGTATGAATCGAAACTGCTAAAGCAAAAGGCATGGAAAAATGTTTCAGAGGTAAAGATGAACAAAAACGGATAATGAAATCTATGGTTGGGAGAACAGCAATGACTGGCAACAAAAACAATCTAATAGATTAGGACTTTAAGAATGAATTCGTATTTTTCACAGGGTGGCTATATTGAACTTGTGGTGATGTCATGACATCAAGAAAAGGCTTGAATTGTCTGAGGTTAGAAGACAAGTGACAATGAGAATCCATTTACAGACTGCTGGGTGCCGAGTGCTGGGGCCCGGCTAGCTGAACCTGGCTTAACCCAAGTGTACATAATATTTTGTTAGTATCAAACAAGCAACAATTTATTTTGAGCTATTCCAAAGACCAAAGAGACAAAGGAGAAAAATCAAGTAAATCAGAGCAACTGCTTTCTAAGTGTATTTTAACATATTCTTCAAATTGAAATATAAATGGAAGAATAAATAAGAGAAAAAAAATCTTGAAAGAAACAAAATCATTGGCAGGACATCTGTACAAAGAGAGAGTATCTCTCCCAGGTAATATTGGTTGAAAACACTACCTGAGCAAAATATTAATGTTTGGATTAAAAGATTTTCTGTGATTTCTGAATACTTTCTGAAAACTTACAGTCAGAAATCTATTTCACAAAATTCGGTTTTTGAAATTATTTCAGAAACTTTCTGATTGTTTTCTTTATTTTTCTTGAGCTTATCCAGACAAACCCACAAAGAAGTAAAAAATGATATTTCATGTTATTAACATCTATAATTTTTCAGGTGCTCAAGTATCAACTACCTCATTTCTACCTAAATTTAGAAAATAGTGCTGTTTAATGACATTCTTGTCAGTTAGTTCCCATACCAGTGAAGAATGACTTCTTCAATCAATGAAAGCGACTTGGGAGATCTCTTAGAACTGTATTCTGGATCTGAAGTGAAGTTTGATGCTTTAGAAGACGAAACGGAGTTAGAACGTATTTGTGGAATTTGCAAGTAAGCAGGAAAATTTATACCTACCCCCTCCTTTCATTTAGATTGACTGTAGAGTCATTTTTATGGGAAGTTAAACCATGTAGAAAAAGTTGTTGCCCAATTCTTTAGTTGCTAGAGCCCTGCAAGGGATATATGATGCATTTAGTTTTATTGTATATGATTTCTGATTATTGCTTTTACTTTCGAAATTTCGGGATTTTTTTTTATATCTTTTTTTTCAAATTCTGCCACTTATGGGTTTCTGCATGCATGCCGGACGTAATAAGTTGGCGTTTGATAAATATACCCTTCCAGTGGACACACTGCTTTCATATACTGTATGCTGTAAACACCAATAACAACATGCGCCTTCTTATCCCCCCCTCTTTCCTAGCTTCAGCACCTTATCAGCATCAATTATCCTTGATTGTGATAAAATTTTATGCCTAAGTAATGGTGCCAACTCAGTAGTTAAAAAACGTCAGGTTATACTATTCAAGACCCCTTATGCCATATTGGCACTGAAGGCAACATTTCATCTGCTTTATCTCCATTGAACCTCTGCTCTTTACTGTTAAATTGTTATTCTCCTTTTAGAGTTAACTTTATAAGAGCTTAACATCTTCTTAACGTACTGAGTTTTTATAGCATTTTCGTTGTGAAACAAATGCAGCATTATTCTCTCTACCATAACCAAGAATTGTCTCTCTGTTTTGATATTCGCACATCTGTATTACTGAAATGCTCCTCTGAAAAGGTCTAGTAGATGACAATATATTGCTTTGTACAACACTTTTTGCTGAAAAATTCTGTTTTTAGAGCTGAATCTCATGGGGAGTCATTTTGAATAATTCTTATAAAGTGCTCCTTACTATGTCCCTTCCTTCTTCTCTATGGCTTGTTGAAGCACTCCTCCCCTGAAATATTTGGCCCCAAAGTACATTTGTTGTTGCAATTTTGCATACTTTGACTGGGGCCCTACTGTCATCAGTTTATTGTTCTGCAGTATTTTAGAATTCAAAATCAATTCTCTTTATATCAGTTATGAATCCCCTTAGTAAATTACTAGAACCCACGAAGGGACATAGTGTCTCAATGAATGCATAGTTATTCTTATGTTTTATTCTATTTTTTTCTCTTTATCTGTAGTTTACTTATATTTTCATTAATTTGAATATTTTCTTGTTAGAGACTCAACATTAATTTTTACTATTGTTTAATATTAATACTCACTCCTAGGCTGTTCTATGTATATTGTGTTTGTTTTTGGCTGCTTTCATTGATGTTGGGCCAGTGGTGTAGCTGGGGGGGGCAAAGGGGGACGGCTCTCCCAGGTGTAGTCACTAGGGGAGGGGGGCAACTGTCTGTGTGTGTGTGTGTGTGTGTGTGTGTGTGTGTGTGTGTGTGTGTGTTGGGGTGGGGGTGGAGGGGGTTGGGGGCAGAAACCGACATTGTCCCAGGGGGCTGAAAACTGTAGCTATGTCTCTGTCCTTGGTAATCATGTAAGGTAAGCCCCTCATTTGTGTACATCATATGTATTCTGGTGTCAATATAATAGGCAGTTCCTTTATTTTTGGGAATGTTCTTCTACTGTTCAATTCTTCTTTAGTTCTTTCTCATTTTCATTTCTTTTTGTGTATTTTTCTTTTAATCTGGACCATCAGTATATTATGCCAAGACAGTTGAACATTATTTCCATGGTCTTTGTTTACCTCTATAGGGACTTTTCTCACCCCTTTTCAATGTCTATTTGCATGGTTACATTTTTTGTCGTATGTGGTATAATCCTAAATAGCTGCACTTCTAGCACTGTATAGGTTTTCTTCAGCGCGAATAAACCAAGTATTACAATTTGGCAAAATAAGCACAAATCCTGTTTCACTATAGTTTTCATTAACGTTCTACTGATTATTATCCAAGACAATTAGAAATTTTCATTCTGAATACTAGGAATTCCATTTAGAGTTTATTTCTCTTTCGGAAATTGCTAATTTTGAGCCAATCTCGTACAGACTTGTCAAAATTACAAAGATGCCCTTGTGTTTTCGAACAACCGAAGCACTGAGAGACCATCCCTCCTTCTCCCCTTGTATGCGGAAAAACTGGTTTCAAATAAGAAGAGAAAACCCAAAACTTGATTTACATTCCCACCCCCCCCTCCTTTCCTGTGTGTTGTGTAACATGTAACATTTACCACAAGGAAGTATTCTTGGGCCAACTCTTTTCTTGGTGTTTATAAATGACCTAGGGGACAACCTTGTGAAAAAACCTCACCACTTTGCGGATGACACAACAACAAAAACATCAGTCGCAAAAGACGAAGACCCCAGTGAACCCCACAAGGAGCTTCAGGCTGACCTGGAGGAAAATTGAGGCGTGGGCAGATGCATGGCTTGTAAGTTTTAACACCAGGACCTACCTTAGGTCTATATCTGAAATCTGCGATTTTCAAAGAATTTTTTTCTGTTTTTTTTTTTTTTTTTTATTTTGAAGTTTCAAGGGTAGTTCCACATCATCACCAGTGTTGCCGCGTTAAAAATTTAAAATAAATAAGTAAAACTAATAAGTTAAATAAGTGAAATACAAACATTAAATACTAATAAGTGAAATACAAGCATTAACAATCTCTTGATTCTCAAAGCTACACCTTCAATGGAAAGCTACTTCTTCATAAACACTCTAATGCCATTTGTTTTTAGTCCATTATTTGCTGATGTTTTACTCACGTTTCTTTTTTTTAAATTTAGTGCCTGCTGCTACCAAAAACTGCATATAGAGGTCTTTTTAATTAAGAATTGAATCTTAATTTTTAAGATTTGTATTGTTGTTTAAGTTTTCACTCTTCCAAATTTAAACAATTAGATTTCCTTTTCATTATGATTCTTTTTCTGTTTTGTATTGTTGTTTTAGTTTTGACTCTTCCAATTTAAACAATCAGATTTCCTATTCATTAGAATTCTTTTTCTGTTTTGTTGTTTAAGTTTTCACTCTTCCAATTTAAACAATCAGATTTCCTTTTCATTTCAATTCTTTTTCTGTTTTGTATTGTTCTTTAAGTTTTCACTCTTCCAATTTAAACAATCAGATTTCCTATTCATTAGAATTCTTTTCTGTTTGTATTGTTGTTTGTTTTCACCCTTCCAATTTAAACAATCAGATTTACTTTTCATTATAATTCTTTTTCTGTTTTTCTTGTATGTGAACTTACTGTGTATGTTTT
This sequence comes from Artemia sinica, assembly GCA_027921565.1. Taxonomy (NCBI): domain Eukaryota; kingdom Metazoa; phylum Arthropoda; class Branchiopoda; order Anostraca; family Artemiidae; genus Artemia; species Artemia sinica. The sequence goes on along the minus strand of JAPEVW010000208.1, from coordinate 126,258 downwards.
AGTGAAAATCTAAATACACCTCGATTTCTGTCATGTCTTCATGAATTTTGCGAAGAATGTTTGACAGAATTAGCTGAAGAGGGTGATATGCAAGACAAATCAAAGAAAGAAGGAGAAGCCACTTTGATGAAACCTAAACCTGCCTTATTGGAATGCCCTAAATGCAAGCAAACTACAATGGTAAGTACCTTTATACCACAGTTCATATAATTATCCAGTATGATCATTCCCTATCTCACCCATTATAATAACCCGGACCGGTGTGCGATTGCTCCAGAGAACGTAGAAACATAAGCGGCGTCAGATCTTTTCACGGGTAGACAAGTCAGACGTGAAACAATCGGAAACAAGTGGAAACCCGCTATTACGAATAATGCACTTTACGCGAAACAATCGGAAACAAGTGGAAACCCGCTATTAATAACTGCACGAAGAAGTGGGAGGAGCTTTTTGTTCGCACCGAGAACGAAGACCAGAAATGATCTGCGATAAGCTTACTGGATAATTATATGAACTGTGCTTTATACAAATTCTACGCACGCACTTGTATCGTTCAATCGCGTCAACCGTGTCACTAGGCAGTTTTTTTTTTTATTTTTCATTTCTTTTTTTTACAATGGTTTACATGAGAATCCAAGAATTGATTTTGTTGCAATTTATTGTGCATTGTCTTTACGCTTTGAAACATTCAAATACAAGTAGATCTGCAATTTTTTTTAAAGATATTGTCCAGAATTATCTAGGTCGCTGCTTTTATACAGTAAGCGCGGCATGCGTGACATATAATTTAGTTGTATGCATTATCTTTTTTTGTAAAATAATCCGCTATGGCAGCGGAAGCTGGTATATATTGTATGCTTACTGTCTTAGCTGTTAGGATTCTAAATGCAATCTGTTGTATAAAAGTTAAGACTCCTCTTAATCAGAATCAGAATCATTTTAATGAAAACAGCTGTCATAGACAAATGAAAACACTTCTCTACATTTTATTAAAAGCACTTGTAAAAAAAGGAACAAAGGAGTTACTAAGTCTGTTTGTGCGGCACGAGACGGGCATAAGTTTGCTTTTGCTTCTGGTATTTGCGCGGACAGGCATTTCAGGTGGTAATATTGTCCTATGTACAGGACTAGACAATAAAAACTGGCCAAAACGAATCATCAGCTGAAAACGGCGATCGCGAAGGCTTGGTATTTCAAGTGACTTCAGAGCGGAGCTGTAATCTACATATTTGTCGCAAAGAATGATCTTTACAGCTCGTTTCTGGATCCCCTCCAAATCATCACTTAAGTAATCTATGTGATGAACTTGTGGGCCCCAGACGGGACACGCATATTCAAGGATGGGTCGAATAAAAGTGAGGTACGCTGTTTTCAGCTGATACACTGGAAAACCTAGGCGGCGCATCGCCACCAGTGTCCGCATAGCATAATGTCCCTTCTTAACCAGCTCTTGTACATGAATAGAGAACGAACAGTCCACACTAAAGGTGACGCCCAAGATAGTCGCACACGAAGCAGAAGGGAACAAAGTCGCGGGGTAGGTAAAATCGCGTTTAAGTGGGTTGAACCTCAAAACCTTTGATTTATTCTCATTAATTTGAAGACTGTTCGCAGTACACTGTGATTTAAACTGATCGAAAAAATTTGGGTCGAACTGGGCTACAGCTTGCGAATCCTTTACGTGGTATTTAAGAAGCGCAGACAAATCATCGACGAATTTAAAACGATCGTCAAAGTCAGAAAGTACATAGTTGATAACAGCCAGGAAAAGAAGAGCTGCTAATTTGGTACCTTGTGGGGCGCCACATGTAATTTCCACCCATTCCGATTCAATATCACCGGGAAAAAGGGCGTACACTTTTTGATACCTGTGACGTAAGAAATCAACTACTAATTGGAGGATGTGCTTACGGGCACCCATTGACTTGAGATTCTGGGCGGCAAGAGGGTGCTTAATCAAATCAAATGCCTTTCGGTAGTCTACCAGAAGTAAATCTACAAACGAGCTTCCAAACTCCAACCATTCAACTACTAGGTGATAAAGCCGTACTAAATAAACAGACGTGCTGCATCCCTTCAAGCAACCATACTGGAAGGGGTCAAGTGACGGTGAAATGTCCGTGAGAAGTTCACGATATATGAAAGATTCTGCAACTTTAGCAAAGTTCGGTGTGATCGAAATAGGTCTTAACTGATCACATGTCTTAGGTCCTTTAACTTTGGGTATTACGCGAACATAGGCTCGCTTCCAAGCATCGGGAAAGGTTTGTTCACTGAAGCACTGATTGATGATCGATGCCAATGGTTTGGCTAAAAACAAGGCATATTCGCGAATAAGTTTGACCGGCAACTCACCAGGGTAGGAAGAGCAATTCGGTTTTAGTTTTTTAAGTTCTTTAAAAACAGCAAATTCGGTAAACTGTTTTATTTCGTCAGTTTCACAATCGACTAAGAGATCAACCAGTTCGGCCTCTGTAATTGAGGGGTAGGTGGTACAAATGCCAGCAAAGAACTCGTTTACGTCTGAAGCGCTCATTTGAGATCCGTCAGGCTTGGGTATTTTTAGCTCACTGTTAACTGACTTGCCAGTCATTTGTTTCACTGTGGAATGCCACTTCCGACTGCTACTTTGGAGAAGGGGTACTACCTTTTCCCGAACATAATTTCTTCGCTTGAAACGATTGACGGCCACGATTCGATTTCTAAGTTTCGCCGCCGCGGCTATTTGTCCGGAACTGTGCAGCTTGCACCTCATCTTGATCATTTGTTTGAGATCGCTTGTGATCCATGGCTTATCGGACTCACTTACCACTACAACTTTAGTGGGAAAAAACTTGTGAAACATCTCTAACAGAAGAGAGTTAAACTGCTGAACTTTGCTATTCAGGTTTACTATAGAACACAGGTCGTCGAAGCAGTAAGTCCCGATCCACCGACCGAAATCGCAGATTGATTGAGAGTTAAGCGGACGAATAGTCACTTTGGTTCTCTTTGGCTTCGGTTGGTTATTTTTGGCTTGCCAGAGAATTACATAATGATCTGAACTCTGGAGAGGACCTAACGACCGAGGGGAGTAATAATTGTCACTCATGTTTGTAAAAATTAGGTCTAGAGTACTGCCACTCTGGTGCGTAGCAATGGTAACTACCTGCTTCAGATCAAGGACACTAGATACCCATTGTGTGTTCGTCTGGTTAAAATCGCCAGCTATTATGAAGCCAGGATAGGCATGGGCACGACGAAGTTTATCGATGTAGGTCTGTAAGTAGCTGATAAGCTCTTTCCTATTTTTTGCACTCTCTGGGTAATACACAGATGCAATTATCAAACATGAGAACTTTTTTGATAGTTTGGATGGCTTGCACTCTACCCAGACAACTTCGTGACACGAATCGGTTGGTATATTTAACAGCTTAGATGAAATGTCATTACGAATATAGATACCAACGCCACCACCTTTTCTACTCAAGCCTCTATCACGGCGAGTGTTGAAATAGCTAGTGTAGCCTTTTATTCTACCCATTTCATCAGTGATATCCCAGCATTCTGTAACTGCGGCAATAGGAACACTCACTTCTCTCAGCAGTATCTCCATCTCGTCAACTTTATTTGTTAAGGATCGGGCATTACACAGAATGAAATTCGGAAGCTTTGCCTGAGCTGATAACTGTTCAGGACTTAATAGCGGGGGAAATTCATCAGAGGAACACGGTAAGATCGGCTGCAGCTGTGATGGAGAAAGAGTGGGAGGAATTTCGTACCTTTGCAAACATCTTATTTTCACAAGAGTCCTTGGTTCACATACAGCCGTCCTCCGGTCAGAAAGACGTTCCTCAGAAACATGAACGGGTATGGCCGTCTGTCTGTTTCGCCGCCCGCCTCTCTTTCCACGCCGTCTACGCTTTTTTTAAGCACCACAAGCAGGGAGTCCTCTGGTGGCCGTTTGAGTAATCCAAAAAGCCACAGACTGACAAATGTAAATGGCGTTGTAGTCAGTTGAAATGAATTAAGTCTTCTTAAACATTCTTTTTGATAGGTAAAAGTCATTATGATTGCACTTAGTAAAGCTAGGGAGGCCAATTCTTTGAAAGAATGCACCATCAAAAACAGTTGAGAACTCCACACAAACAAGCTAAACTAGAGTTTAGCAGCACCATCTATATGAATCAAAACTAGATGGCGCTGTAGTCAGTTGAAATGAATTAAGTCTTCTTAAACATTCTTTTTCATAGGTAAAAGTCATTAAGATTGCACTTAGCAAAGCTAGGGAGTCCAATTCTTTGAAAAAATGCACCATCAAAAACAGTTGAGAACTCCACACAAACAAGCTAAACTAGAGTGGCGCAAAAGCAGCTGTAATAGCGCTCTTGGGATCACTTCCGTGGGACCTTATAGAATAAGGGAGTTTATAAATATTAGTAAGCTTGATGCTTATGAGATAACACAAGCTCAGTAATTCATTAAAGCGTTTTGGTACTGCAATAGTGTGGTGTAAAACCCTCTCCTTTGTATTATTGTAAAAAAAAAAGAAAAAAAGGAGATAATAACAATAATTATTATCTATTCTTCTATCAAATATTCTACTTTTATTTGAATTTTAGATGCAGAAGCGCATATTTTCCCTACATGTAAAATATGTCGCCTTGGCCTCTATAAAGCAGTGCACGAAGATATGTAAAACTACCATTGATAGGAACAAGAGTTAAATTTTAAATCACTCTAAAAGGAGTCAACATTTTTTGAAGGATATTTGTCAAAATTTTGATAAAAGCTAATTGATAACTCTACTCAGATGGATTTTATTTTTTAATGATGAATAATGATTGTTAAGCAATTTAATCACTACGTTACTATTATTAATTTCTTAAGCAAGTACTAGCCTTGAAAGAAATGCTGTCCTCCGTTCTTAAAATATTATAAAGGTCTAAAAAATAGTAAAAGTAAAATGAAAAAAGGAAAAATAAAATAAAAAATATAAAAATAAAATAAAAAATGCTCTAAAGAAGCACTTTTTATCGTTAAAAGCGTGACTTGCTTTACAAATAATCACAGCCCCCACATTCTTCGAAGGTAAATTACATTTTTCAGTCTTATTTTTTTGGTTTGAGATTCCAGTATAAATTATGAGTGTAATTTTCGTGCATTATACCTTATTTATTTCTCCAATCTATTTCTTCAGAGGGTCACTATCCCAAGAGCTAGTGAGATTTAACGAAGAATGCTTTAAAAGTTTTAGCAAATGTTATTTTGTTTGTAGTTTTAATAGTAAAAAAAATTGTTCTGTAGCATTTGGCTCCTCCTAGTAACATTCATTGCTCTTGCCGTCCTCCCACTGCTGCCTCTTCATACTGTTGTCTGCTTGAGTAGCAAGACTTCAATAGCTCTTGATGGAATCCCTGTCTATATGTCTATTAGGTAAGTAAACAAGTATGACGGCACTAGACCCTCAAAGTCCAAACCGCCGGTGTTGATCTCCGTTTCGCGGCCCTTCAGCCAGGAATCGCAATGGGGAGTTGGGAGCCAGCCATCCTTTGCTTTGCACACCCTTCCTGCTTACCTTCTTCAGATTTGTCCAGGTACCTATTAGACCTCGGTCGACTCTGGCTGAGCTTACGAGTCACGCCACTAACCCTCGTCCCAAACCAAATAACTGGCCACGCCTGGAACCAAACCCGCGCCCCTGGGATAAAGGATTCCCAACCCAGCGCGCTATATGTGTATTGTTAGTATGAAAACTCAAATTCTGGCGTGTTTTTTTAATTTATTATCATTTACTTTTTCTAGCTTGGTTCAAATGGTATCAAAGGTCTTGCTTTAGATTTGATTGCAGTGGGGCCTTCAGAAGCCCCACCCAAGGATGCTAACGGGTCATCTATCCTCTGTACCAGCTGTAAGGCGAAGGAGCCAGCTGTTGGCAGATGTGAAGACTGCTCCAACTTCCTTTGCAATAACTGTTTTACTGCTCACAAGGTTGTTTGCTCTTTTCTATAATTATTCACAATAATGATGTCAATTTACGGAAATTAGGGGGGGGGGCAAAAAAGTATTTTTTAGAATCCACGAAAGGGGATTTTGCTGTGTATTCAATTTCTTCAACGAAATACCAAGTAAAAACAAGCCTTTTTTCAATGAAAATACCACGAAAAGATTTTTTTTTAATCTAGGGGGTGCAGGAAAAAGATCTTGTCGGGAGAATGCACCCCTCCCATAATTGACGCCACTGATTTACAAGATAGATTTGCGAAATCAATTATTCATTGAATTTTACTCATAGGGTTTTATATTTAATCGTTTTTAGTGATACCAGAAAAATTATGTAGATGACATTATAGTGTTTGATATATATAAAGGCTACCGGGGGAATAATTACTTTCTAAAAATTGTTGGTTTAAGACAAAACAAAGAAATGAATATAAAAATGACAAACGGGTCTATTAAAGGAAATGAAGAAAACAAAGAACCAAAATCAAACGAATATTTCGCCCGTATAAAGCAAGGCGGCTCCAGCGTAGAAAAAACAAAACAAATAAAAAAATAGAATCTAAAACTAAAGTAATATGAATAAAAAATATATATAAAACTATATATATGCGAGTAATTGTATTTATTTATTTTAGTTAGTCTGTTTTAGTTATAGTGTATATATTTTTTATTAATATTATTTTAGTTTTACATTCTTGTTTTTCTTTGTTTTTTTTCTACGCTGAAGACGCCTTGTTTTATATGGGAAAAATATTCGTTTGATTTTTGTTCTCTTCTATTCCCTTACTGGCCATAGACACCCGTTTGTCATTTTCAGTCATTTCTTTGTTTTTGTCATGGCTGGCTAGTTTGATTGTACATATTTTATTGTTGGGTTAAGATAAGTCAAAATTAAGTCTTTGTTGTCAAATAGTAATCACAATACCGTCAAACAGTGAACAAAATACAACGTGTAATCCAGAAGCTGACTTTTTAAATTTTGAAAGTCTAATATTGTGTAAAAATTAAACTTTAATTAAAAGTGTATAATATTAAATCTTAAAAGTTTAAATTTTAAATATTGCTTGAATCCAATGAGGATAATAGAATAAAATTATTATAGTTGTAAGACAATTATAGCTGTTACGTTTATTAGTAGGTTTAATTATAAACTAAGTTGAATTTTAATGTGCTCTGTTAATATTTTATTAAAAAGAAGCTGCCTGTTCAAATTTTAAAAGTATTATGTATTTAATTTTGTAACGTGGAAATTTTCTGGAATCTCAGAGCTGAATTATTAAATTGGTTTAAAATACCTATAATCTGTTTTCAATTTTTGAAATCTGAAGCTTACTTAGGCATTCTTTCAACTGTGAAATTTACGTGTTGCTTCACTGAGTAATCCATCGAGTAGATTGTTCAAGTTTCAAGTCCATTAAAGCACCAATGGTATCAAAATAATAGATTGCCCTATGGGACCTGAGGGCAATCAAAATAAAACACTCGTTGCCCTCTGGGCGTATCTTAGGTCTATTCACACCTGAAAACCGTAATTTTATAATATACTGTCATTCTTTGAAATGTAAAATTTAAGTGTTGCTTCACTGAGGAATCCATGGATTATTTCCAAATTTGTGAAGCATTATACGGTTTATCATTTTCTTCACTGTTGCCACTCTGAACCGTGATAATAATTAAATGAAAAAAATTAGTTAAGTTTGTGATTGTCTTTAGCCCGTAAAAAATTCAAGCATTGACATCTATTGACTTCCAAAGAAACTAAACCTTCAAAGGAAAACTACGCCTTTTTAAGTTGCTCGGGGGTCGTATTTTTATCACTTATTTTTTATAATTGCCTCCCCCCTCTAATTCCCGACTTTGATAAATCATTAAGACATCCATAGTTTTGCAAGTTTCACCTAACCCATTCACACAATTAGATGTTGTTTTTACTGTCCTTAGTGCTTCAAAGATTTGATTATTATAGATTTGATATTTTTATTGATTTGATATTATTATTATAATATAAAAAGATTTGATTTTTATTATAATAAAGATTTACTATAATAAAATATAATATTATGATTATAAATTATTATAATAAAAGAAAGATTTTTATTATAATATAAAAGATTTGATATTATTATTATAATAAAGATGTATTATAATAAATTATAATATTATAATTTTAAATTATTATAATAAAAGAAAGATAAAAAATTTGATATTATTATTAGAGGTTGTCTTAAACCTCTCTCCCTCCCCTAAAAAAACAAAAATAAATATGCATAAAAGGGTCACGGTTTAGTAGAATTACGGCATGAACCTTTAAGTTTTTTCTCTTCTCCTCTTGATTAGGCCTCCCCCCCTCCCGTATTTCGTAATTACTCGATATATATTAAGCAATATGTATTTCGTGAGGAAAAAAACTCCTATTAAGGTCACTATGTTAAATAAATGTTTATGCAATCGTAGTTAATAATAGTATTATAATGCTATAAAATTAGTTAATACTATATCGTAGTTAATTTTGTGTAATTAAGTGTTTACAATTCAATAGTTTATACAAGTGTTTATCATAAATAATAGTGTGCTGCAGTTTGCTCCAATAGTCAAGTTCAAAGAAGTGGAAAACTGATAAAACAGGAAACTTTCAATGATCAACTTTGATAGTTGGTAGCCATCTCAGCTAAAAAGTTATTAGTTTGACAGAGGAATTAAAAAAAAGTGAGTTGTGGTACAAAACGGCAGAAACAGGTACCTTTTTGCGGCATAATCCCTTTCGCTGGAAAAGAGAACTAGAGCTTTTTATTTATGTTTTTCGTCTTGTTTGAATGAGGCCTCTCCCAATATTCTATGACCATTGCTTGGTGATACGTGCCCCGACCTGATCCCCGCTGCCACACGATTAGGTGGCAAGGCTTTGAGCTATACCTGTAAGAAGACCCAGAAACTGTAACGTCAATTTAACGCTCTATGTGCCATCAATGGCTCGGAAGAATCTTTATCTTTACCTAAAACTCCAGTATAGACGACAATTAAAATATCAGCTAGACGGCAAATAGTCCCTCTCCGTGGAGATGTGTTTATATATTATATTCAAGCTCATTATTGGTGGGTACAAAAAACAATAAAAAACAAAATAAAGTGCATTCTCATGCCACCAAGTATTTGAGGTTGGAGAAAAGAAGTCTGAATCTGAAAGGAAGTCCTGAATAGATTAGAGGTGCTATTTGTTGAAGAAGAAAAATTTATCAAATCACGGTTGGAGTCATAGGTCACATCGCTGTATTAAAAAGGATGTTAAAAGGGCTAAGGGCTTAAATAATCTTGGTAACTGTGTTGAAAGGTAGCAAAGTATTTTTACTTGATGTTACAATAAATTTAGTTTTTAAATATGTATTTGATTTGTTTTATTGCCCAACAGAACTTACTTCCTGGATATTCCTTCCTATAATAATTCATGTTTAAGATTGAAGTTACATGTTTAATATAAATTATGTATACACAAGGCCATATCTAGGATTTTGATGAGGTTTTTTTTTTTTTAAACGCATCAAAAATGTGTTTTTATGCATTTTTATTATGTTTTTACGAGTAGGGCAAACATTTCGGGGAATGGAGGGGGTTAAACCCCATAACATGTCCCCTGGTATATACATATCAGAAAATGTGTATGTAACATAGGCCATACTATGATTATGTCAACTTTTGTAAGAAAAAGTAACGGGTATAGCTATGACTTATTTGTTTGTAGGAATAACTTATGTTTTTGTTTTTCCAGTATATGAGAGTTTTGGAGAATCATCGTATTTTAACGCTTGAGGAATTGCAAGCAAGTGGTCAAGTTTCCCCACCTCCCAAGTATTTCCCATGTCCAAGACATACAGACAAATCAATAGAATTTTTCTGCCTCCCTTGTCAGGTAATTTTATTTATCTTTGCTTTGATAATACTGTACTGATAATACGTCGATTGATGCTGTTTTTAGATCAGATTAATTTTTTGAATTCTTCTTATGGGAATGTTCATGTTCAAAGTCGCTGCAATCAGTGCTTGTCCCGCGGACTTTGGAGGTAATTCTGTCAAAAAAAAAAAAAATTCATTTAATATTCAAATATTATGAACAAATTGGCAATATCAAAATATTTATGGATTATGGATGGTAGTTGGGAAAATATGGCATGAGAGGGGGTCTGCTTGCTCTGTTATTTGCCAGAGCTTTTGTCTCTGAAAAAGAGCAAACAGAATCTTTAATTTCCAATTCAGGGAGCCGCCCCCAGAGTTCCTGCAATAACCCTTCCATGCAAAGTGACCAATTAAGAAAAAAAATTCACTGAAGGGTATTGGGGTATTTACTGGGGTATCTTGGGGTCTTTAATCTTATTCTTTTGAATTCTTCTAACTTCTTCTTCTTCTTCTTCTGAAATGCTAAGTCTTCTTTTCCGTATGAATTTAATTAGTAATTTGGGTCATTTACATTGATGTACTTGTGGCAGTGATAATAAATTAGTCAAGTCATCACTTTTTGCGGTCATCCTTGTTTTCTTAAAGAATATTACTAATAAAGGAAACGAAGCGTAATACTGATAATACTAATACTGAGATATGGATAATAGTGATAAAAGAATTAGTCAAATCATTAGTCAAGAATTAGTCAATAATTCGTCAAATCATTATTTGTTGTGGTCATCTCTGCTTTCTTAGAAGCTATTTTTATTTATTTATTTTTGGTGCCGAAGTTTTTTTTTAGCTGATTCATGTTATTTTTGGATGCTGAATCAAAATATATGATCAGCCGTGCTTTTTGAAATATAGCCCTATCATCCACAATTAAGTTTATTGTTAAATCATTATATACCAGTGATGGAAAATCATGTAATAACTATTCTTGTATTTTGTTTATGTGTAACATGTTTTGCTTATATACTTTTGGGATGCTGATTCCAAATATGAAATCAGTTTTTCATATTTTTTTAAAATATAGCTCTATCATCCACGGTAATGGTTTAATGGTTCAAACTTAATCGTTTTATTGATTTCACATATCTTAAAATATTGAACTCCTAGCCAAAATCTAATGTCATATCTGAATTCAGCTTATTAAATACATTCAAGCTCAGCAACAAATGCTGCGGTTCCAAAAGCACTTTTACCCAGTGCATTTTCATTGAAAATCTATCCAGACGTTTGAGATTCAAAACACCAGCTTATTTTTTTTTGCCCTTTAATTTCTAGGTCATTTTTGGGCTAGTTTCTAGGATAATAAATAGTCCTTTGTTATTAGGCTTATTTTTTTCTAGCTTAAAAAATTATCTGCTGAATGATAGAAACGTTTTTTTAGTCGTTTTTCTCTGATTTTGCTAAACAGAACTGCCGCCAAGAAATAGGACAACATAATGACATGGTGTTAACATACTAACTTACTACTACTAACAACTCACGGCAGTACCAAACCGCCAAAGGCCAACACAGCTACGCACGCTCCTCCTCCATCCTAATCTATTCAAAGCTTCCCTCTTTGCACCCTCCCAGGAAGTTTCCATAATCCGACTTACTTCCACCACCTGTATAAATGAAGCTTTCAATTCATTTAATTATTATTATTTAAGCTCATCCGTGGAATTTTCAACCTCCTTTGGCCACATTATGGCACTTCAACTATAATTTGAAGGCTAGAGTGACACCTGTTGCTACCAGTTTTTTTTCCAAATAGTTCGGGTTTGATTGCATAGGCTCTTGCACTAGACTGGAGAGAAGGAAATAGTTCCATCGGTGAAGTTTGTCTAATGGAATTAAAACACACTCTTTTCGTCAAAGTACGTTTTCAATGGTTGAATTCTGTTTCCTTACCACTATCAACCGCCTGATTCTGTGTTTTCTGCAATCACTGAAGTCATAGTCGCTGAGTGAATCGATTGAGCAACAGGTTCCACTGATATGCAGCCCTTTTAATAATCCTTCAGTTGATACAGTGACCTTTAGATTGTGCAAAATTAATTTTTACGCTGTTGATGTGCTCCATTTCTTGTCTGAAGGCTTTTGCTTAACAGAAAATGCCTTACTAAAGTCACACTATTCCATATCAGGGTTGAGTAGCATCTGGCAGCTCAATTTGTTTGGCATATTCTTTTGATGAAAGAACACTTCTGATTACAGACTTGCACACTGTGGCCATTTCATGGCCTACTGGTTGAAGACCGACGAAGGTTACATTACCCAGCTGTCTGGATACTGATTTTTGTTTTACAGTGCTCATTTTTCTAATATTATGTTAACCCTCTAGAGATACTGAGACCTTCTGACAGGTTCCTTTGAAAAAGAGCTCAGACTCTTGAATTAAATATGCTATACCTATCAATGAGAGGGCCTCAGTATGTATACATGGTTTGGTGTTTAAGGTGGTGTTCCATTGCTCCGTTTGCAACAAATTTTCTGTTTTGACCAGTGAAGAAAGGGCAACATTCAAGCGAGAACTTGAAAACACCAGAACGCTGTACCCAAATGTCATGTTTAGTCACTAATACAACTCTAGAAACAGTTCAAGTTTTTCAGGACCAGAACCCTGAAAATAAATTTTGGACTGTAAACTCCAGCAGAGTGGCAGAATGGTTTGCACACTCTCCATCGAAAACATTTCCAGTTCAGGAACAATATGAAGATTCTGTTCCCATTCTGCTTTCAATCGGATCTTCACGTGAAAGAGTCAGCCCCAGACCAGTAGACCTTAGGGAACAAGGAAGCAAGAGTGAGATAACAGCAGATGAATATCTGGTCTTTGCTTTGCTTGTATCAGCTCTTCCAGATATCAGATTACAATGTGCTTGACTTACAGAAGTTTGTGTTAATCTTTGGCTGCCAAAGCAAACCGATGAAGCTTTTAATGAAGCAGAGTTAGTAAATGCTGAATGGATGGACTGTCCGTTTTACATTCTGATCTGAATTCAAGAAATGAACAGGAATATCAAATGGATCAAAACGAAAGTGTTGCTGAAGAATCTCCTCTGGCTGAATCAGCGGGGATAAGTGTTCCTATTTTCTCACCTGCCCATGAAAGTGTGAACTTACAAATCCACGGCAGAAGTCTAGATGATGTTCCAGAAAATAGTTCGGACGCAGAAACAGAAAGCTCAGTAATCTCAGAAAAGCTCAGAAAGCTCAGAAAACACTATGCATGATCTAGAAAGAACAGGAACAAAGACAGATTAAAGCCAGGAGAAAACCGATTGAAAAAATATTATGCTAGATTTTAGGGGAGAGAATAAGAGGGAAGAAAAGTACAGAACAGAGAAAATAGTGTGTGGAAGCTACTAGATTCCATGCTTGACCGAAAAATTGGCTCTCAATACAAAAATTATATGCTCTTGGCTCTCAATATATGGCTCTCATTATTTGCTCTTGGCTCTCTATTTGCATTGGCTCTCAATACAAATGTAAATCCTAAGAAGGTCGGAGTTTTCGAATGTTTACTGAAAGTAAGCAGTGAGATGCCTAGTTTGTTTGGTAGTTTTTGGACAAAAATATCCTTGGAACAAAAGCAGGTCTGCTTTGGTACATTTGTGACGATTGTAAGAAAGTCAAGGGGGCTTACCATGGCCTTTCGTGGCGAAAAGGAACCCTGAAATATAATTTCAAAATTTTGGACAGATGCTAAGAGTTCTGAAGCAAACGTTTTTAAATACGTTTGGTATTGGTGAATTGCCAGTGAATAATTGGTCCGAACAGGCATAGGAGGATGATATCCATCCATCACAGGATCGAAACCACCCAGAAGGCTCAATTTGATTGGATACTAGGAAATAACTTAGCTTTGAGAAAGAAAGCAAAGTGCAAAGAAAATTTTGGACGATCTCCCGAAACTCCATCATACTAATGTAGAGCTTAGGACAAGAAAAATTACTTTGAGTATCCTTTTGGGACGTTTAAACTAACGTTTTATGTTTGCACGGATAAAATGACGAAAGAAAAGGTTGCGATTTGTTCGAACATAAAAGAGTCGTTTCTCTACCATAAAGGGAACCTAATTGTATATAATCGGAGTAATTACGATCTTGTTAGTTTAGACACATTGAATTGGACGAAACTGAAGGGTGATTGAATGCGTCCAAATTTGTTTCATGTGTCCCTGACAGGTTGGAAGACCTGCTATGGTCACACCCAGACTCTGAGACAATTATTATGTGGAGGAATGGATGTTCAGAACAAGAACAAAGTTCTTTCTTTTGTACTTGCCTATGTCGCTACGATACATGGAGTAACAGCAGTGCAGAAATGGCAATGGAGTAAGACAGTGCGCACCAGAAAATTGAAACCCAATTCAAAGATAGAGACATTAAAGTTCCATCTCCATCCCCTTGCATGCATCTTACATGAGGGGTGCAAGGCGCAATCCTTACCCTTATCGAGTAAAAAACTCATTCATACTTTTTTTTAAGGACTATACAGAATTGGAGTATTACCCTGACAATCAGGCCCTTTTCGGGTTCCCCTTTTTATCTTGATGTAAAAAGAGGGACCCGACTATCACCAGGATAGTTGCTTATAAATACAGTACCGATAGATCTGTTTTTTACAAGCTCAGGCTTACGGACGAATGGATGGTTCTGCCGGATTGGATTCGGAAAAATTGAAATATCGAATACGCCCATTTCATGAAGGGACTCTTAACCTTGATGCACATAAGGTAAACGACCTCAGAGGATTGCTGGATGTGGTGCAACAAGATACTCATGTTTTCTACAATTGTATTAAAATTAAGTATCAAAATGATTGTAAACCATTTTTGTTTTCATATGAAAATAGCTGATTTTAAATTAATTACCGACAACCTAAACTGTTATTACACCCGATACGCCTCACAAACAGATTATTAACCCTTAAGAAATTGTGCACACCTCGTAAAGATTTCTCTTTACAGCGCTGAACTTTTGCACACCTCGTAAATTTTCCCTTTTCAAAAAAAGTCGGTTATCACACCTCGTATAAAGCATATGGAAGCCGCGCTCACCTCATATGAGCTGTTTACATCACTTGTATCAAATTGCTTATGGTAATTAAAATTTATATCTACGTATAAAGTATTTTTTTCCGAGTCATGGAGTTTTTTGGTATCTTATCTTAAAAATCGTACCAACAAATAAGTTTTTATCGTCTCCTCAACAATTTGGTTTTCCTTCATATGAGGTGTGAACGCAGCGATATGTTCTCAATTGCCATGAGTCCACAGTCTAAAATTTTGGAAATCTTTACTTTACATACGATATATATATATATATATATATAATCCTCGTATATATATATATATATATATATATATATATATATATATATATATATATATATATATATATATATATATATATATATATATATATATATATATATATTGATTATTCTCTCGTCAATGTATATTTTTCCTCTCAATGCTGCAATATGCTGTCTGTTTCTTTAGGAGGCCTGCTGTTTTCAGTGCCTTAATCGGGTCCACTGTGGCCCTGACCATAAATGTGATTCCGCCCATGTTGCTAGCAGCCGTTTTCGCACAGAAATACCCCTTTTGGGTATCAAAGCCAAGTCCAGTTTAGACGACTGTAAGAAGATGTATCGCCAGTTAGAGGCCAGCTTTGGTCAAATGGAAGAGCAAAAGGCATCTATCAAGAAAGTTGTTGAGGATGCCTTTCAGGTGAGCCATTTCAATGTTATTTTGGATTATTTGTATGAAGGTGAGACGCAGCCAATGGAATGTTGTTGGAAGGTTGAAAATATGCGGTATCAAAGAGAGAAAGAAAGTTCACCTTTTTTTTGTTCTTTGGTAAAAAGTGTGTTTTAATTGCATTGGTTTATGCTTGTGATATATTGTCATAAGCCAATTACATTATTCCTTATATCTGAAGAAACGAATAACCTTGTCTTTTTAAGACCTGATTAGTTTAAAACTTCGAAATTCTTAGCCAGTAAAAAGATAAGTTAAATTCCACCTCATTGGTTCATCTGTGTAGCATTTTCAGCTTGTCGATAAGAAAAATGAATCAGAGGATGATTTACAAGTAAACTCTCCTTTTCTCTGTGGTTAGGGATTTGGAATTTTGGGACAACTTTTACACCAAATTGGGATATTCTTCTTAATGTTGTTCTTGTTTAACGCTCCTCAGTAACAACTTCTTTGTTGTGGCCGTGTAGCTAGATAGGCTTTATTTGAATTTTGATTCTATTATAACTACGTGATAATTAATTAATAGAAATCAAACTGCTGCAGCTATATTTCGTGTTCAAAATATGTTTTAAATAGTAGAATCTACAACAGAATTATGTCAAAATTTATTTTTCTTTATACAGACTTTTATCAACATTTAGTACGAACCTTAAGGCATGCCCAAAAAGTGTAAACCGTCGTGAATTACACGCCTGTGCGCCCGGGGGAGCAGCAGGAGGAATATTCCACTCCGGAGACTGGTTTGATATTGTTGTCCCTCGGAAAAATGCTTCCTTCTAGAGAAGGGGAAGGAGGGTTTGTATGCTAAATTTAATATGATAGGGTAGACAGAAAAAAAAAACTCTTAGCCATGGTTTAGTACAGTAGAGAATTTGTCGTTTTCTTGTAGAATTAATAGATTTTATTTATTTTGGTCTTAATGAGAGCAATAACGAAGATGTGAATGTAGGAAAGGCATACACACTAATGTGCATAACGTTTTTTAAACCAAAGAGAAAAATCCTTTAAATAAATCTAAGATTATCAAATGCCCACCTTTCAAAGAAGAATTGAGGGTTGTTTTTTTTTTAGTTGACTATGTTATTAAAAAGAAGCTTAGCGCTTGAAACATTATACCTGGCACTCAATGTGTGAAAAACGTGCTACAAATTAGAATTTTGACTGTGTGCATATATAGAATTTGATTTCTGGGAAGAGCAACTCCTGCGAAAAATAAGTAACAAAAGATAGGTTTACCGTACATAAATCTCACAATTACTGGCAATCACGTAGAAATCTACGCTTTTTTTTGGGGGGGGGGGGGTAGTTGACATGGTACCGAAATAAACCATCCCCGCGTCGGGCGCACAGGCTTGCTTTCAGCGTCAGTGTCCTGATTGTTGAGGTTTTTTTTCCAAAATAGTTTTCCCAAGATGTTCTCTATCACCTGGAATGATGCTAAAATATAAATTTTCCCGATCTTCGGGCACAAAAATGTGTATATTTTGTCAATAAACTTACAAAAAGGGCTTTTCACCTCAACCTTTCGAGTAAGTAAGCATGGTTTTACTCATTCCAGATGTCAGATTTCTCTCGGGGGAGGGGGGATAAAAAATATTAAGATTTAGGTCTAAAATCTGAATTTGCCCGAAGAAGATGAGGTTGTTAGGACCAGTCTTATGATATAGACTCATTTAGATGTTAGTCTAAGTTGGTCTGCTGTTTTCCCCCTTTTTTGGCGTTTAAAATATAAACATTTTGATCTGAAATCCATGCTTACCTGAAGGAAATGAGGTGGTTAGGACAAGTCTCATCATATACACATGTTAGTTCTAAGTTAGTTCGCTGTTTTAACCTTGTTATCCTTGTTGCTAATTGGTCCTAAAATTATCTTTTTAGGTCAAGTTATTTATTATCAAATTTTTTCTCTGAAGGTCATTCTTCTGTGACACTTTGTTAACTTTGGCGTAATTTCGTCAAAATCCTGGGGGGGGGGGCAAATATAGAGCCAGTTTTTCCAAATCAAGTGAAAATGACGGTATAAACTGAAAATTACCCATTTGGTACCATGAAAGTACTATATAGTACTATAAAGATACTTTATAGCAATATAAAGGTAAATATGTACTAAAGAAAACTGATCCGTTTCTGTTGATGCTTAAATTATGCAGGCTTATATTAGTTTTGACAAGATTTTGGAAGAAACTAAATTTCAGCTGGGGGGGGGGCAAACCGAGGTCTGGGAGGGGCAGTTGCCCTGCCCCACAGCAAATTACGCCCCTGTTAGTTGACTCTACCAATTTGATCTTTTGACATAATGGATGGGTATGGAGACGCGTTGGTAGATTATCACTTTAGATCACTTATCTATTATTATTATTATTTTTATATATTATTTTTTTTCCTTTTAATTAATTTTAAGCCCATAAAATGAACAATAAATTGTCATGAGAATAGCTAGCAGAGCTTTAAGCTAGTTCAAAGCTCCTTTAAATGGTTCAAAAAAGCTTAATCAACTTTTAAAAAAGTGAATCAGCACGAACCCCTCTGACTTACCTGGAATTCCTAGCTTTACAAAAATGAAAACGCTTATAAACATGATTTTTAATTTCATTGTATTTATAAAAAAGAATGAAAACGGCCAAATCTTCAACGCTTACAATTAAAGTCGGTCACAGCCAAAAAGTCAAATTTTTTCGTCCTTAAAACCCTTCTCCCCCTAACTTATAATTATAAGTTGATTAAATGAAAAAAATTGTCTGAGTGCATGGTTATTTCCCTGTGACACCCTATTGGCCGTACCAATTCGACCCCTTGATATTGTCGGTAGAAGCGCTGTGTGACTTTATCTTGGACTAAGTTGCGCTTAAAAAGTAAAAAATTTGCCGCTATGGACGATCGAGAATCAATTAGTTGTTTTTTTCGTTGGATTTGTCAAATATATGATAATTATATATATTCTTATATATATAATAATTCTTATATATATTCGATAGTTCATACATATGATAATATCTCCAGAAAAGGAAGCAAACGTAAAGCCATATATCACGGTGTGCTGAATCTATTCTTACTCGTGATATAACAATTTATTTTCATTAATATATCAATTTGTTTGATCGGAAAATCTGTTTTGTCTCTACCTGCTGTTATACTTCATCAGATGTCAAATGCGAGCCACCAGTAAAGATCTCGAAATCATTAGACTTCTTATCAGCTGGCTTTGCAGCTTATGACGAACATAAATAGATAATCTAATGAAAAATTTGTGACACATATCCGAGAAAATCGAACAACAATGGCAAATAAATGCACTTCCTTTGTGTGTAACTGGACTCAAATCTTGAAAATTATTATTTGAAAATAAAATCAAGAACATACACTCATACTTACAATTTTCTCATGGTACGTTTTAATTCATTTTTCTAAAGAAAAAAAAGAATACGAGTCTAGGACGGTTCTTGGGGACGAAGATCGGAAAATTTAAGCGAGAATTAGGTTTTGGTATGGTGGTAAGTGACTCGATCTCGAAGACTGGTCTAAAAATATAAAATGGCCAAATTGTACTTTAAATGAAGTGTTTGAATTTCAGGTTTTTCGCGCAGTACTAGAAAATGTGAAAGAATCCGTTCTTGGGCAGATTGATGAAAAACACAAAGTAAAAGAACTTAAAGTTATGGATGATCTGAACAAGTAAGTGCTTTCTATATTCAAGTTTGTGTGTATTTTACAACATAGTCTTCTGCTAAGAAAAATGGTGTATTTTTCTACCGGGTTTTGTTCCGAAATTAATCCCTTTGTGAGTAGATTGGTAACCAATAGTACACACAATCCCCAATTATCTTTCGGGGGAGGGTGATAAAAACGCGTTGTCAGTTGTCAGCAAAAGCAGTCCATTTTGTGCGTTCCTGAGGGCCATTCTCTAACTGTATGCTTTCTGGTCATGGAGTAGTATTTGTATATTATTATTATTATTATTATTTATTTATAACCCGTCATTACAAAAACACAAGACAGAGTACAATAAAGATAAAGAAAAATACAAACGAGAAAAACACTAAACTGACAAGAAATAAGAAACAATTCTACACTTGACTACTGCTTGAGTAAACTATGCCAGGGGTGGTTACCAATTTTACTGTTAAAACGGGAAATCTGATTTTCAATTACGAGAGTGGGATCTGCCAGTTTATACCTATTAATGAGGTATGTGTTACGTGTCCAGGGGGGGAGTCTTAAAAGGTACTTAGCATATTTAAAAAATATTGCTCGAAGTTTCTGTTTAGTGGTGCATGGAAATGTTCGCCAAAAAGGGCTCAGGTATAAAAAATGGGGCAATGCTAGTGCAGTATACAGCCGAGCAAGGATAAACCGGTTGAAGCTGAACTTCGTTGCAACCAATCTGCTGTATGCAAAACCGGTACGCTTTTCGAGATGTTGAATTAATAGCTGTCGTATGTGTCTCAGCGTTTTACCAATCGGTAGTCCAAGATAAATGATGTGATCTGCTGGCTTAATACTTGTCTGTCCAAGGTCTATGGTAGGCGGGACTTGGTTTTCGGGCCAATTAAACAGTAATACCTCTGATTTTGCAGCGTTAAATTCTAGGCCTATCGCAGCATATTGCTTTTGAAAAATAGCAAAATTGCATCAATGCCACCAATATTCCGGCTCATATTTAAAATATCGTCAGCATAACAAAGAAGAGAAAGGTCAATACCATCCAGAACACACGTTATTTGTAATTTTCCTGTGCTGGAAGAACACTGTTATTAAAAGCCGGGCAGAAGTAGGAGCACCTTGCCGGGCGCCTTTTCGTACTGGGACGGTTGGGTAAATTTCCCTTATATTCTTCTCGGGCGAAACAACTTTTATTTGTGCCTGGAGGTTTTCATACATGTCCTTTAATGGCATTATGACATCTCGTTGGACGCCTCTCTTTCCCATTTCTAGAATAATTGGTCGTGGATAAGGAATCAAACGCACGCTTGACATCATGAATACCAATCGCGACCGACTCGCCTGAGCTTTCAGCGTCAATAAGGACAGAAGCCACGACGCTTAGCGCATGGCCACAACCAAGACCAGGTTGAACCAATATATATTGGTTCCATCTTTTTATTATTATTTATTAAAAAACTTTCCACAAAGTAAGTTTTTCAAAGAAAAGTAAAGAATTCTATTAAACCAAAATGAGCAAAAATAAAATCAAATAATCTACCAAGCGTGAAACTACCACAAATCAGCATCGATAAATAAATGAAACTCAAAATGAACAGAAATTACAATAAATAACCGAGTCAAACTGAAAACGAGCAGAAATTAACATATGTTTGGCTCAAAACCCCTATGCCTTCCCAAGGCCAGAACATAATTTGCACTTTACTGAAAAAAAAATATAAATGTTTTTACTTTAATAACTTTAATAAATCATATAATATTAACATTTTGGTACTAAATATCAGTAATGTATATTAAGCTGACATGCACATTCATTTGTATTTTTTTTCAGTAAAGTGCTAATTTTGTTCTGGCCTTGGGAAGGCATAGGGGTTTTGAGCCCTACTCATGTTAATTTTCTGCTTGTTTTGAGTTTGACTTCGGTTACTTATTGTAATTTCTGTTCGTTTTTGGTTTCATTTATTTATCGATGCTGATTTGTGGTAGTTTCACGCTAGGTAGATTATTTGATTTTATTTTTGCTCATTTTTGGTTTTATGAAGTTCTTTACTTTTCTTTGAAAAACTTATTTTGCGGAAAGTTTTTTTTTTTTTAATTAATTCTGTTCGTTTTATATTGACAATAATCTTTCAGGGAAAAAAGAAAATAATTCTTTAAATCTTTTCGTTTTTTTTAAGACTTTATAGTTTGGCCTGCTATTTGTATGCTGAGGAAAAATTTGTCAGCAATTTTTAACAACGTACACCCTTTTTAAAAAATCTGAACACAAATAGTATGTTTAAATTAGTTTCATACATCGTCGAAGTTTCATACATCAGTATATGTATATTAAGCTGACAATGCACATTCATTTGTATTTTTTTTCAGTAAAGTGCTAATTTTGTTCTGGCCTTGGGAAGGCATAGGGGTTTTGAGCCCTACTCATGTTAATTTCTGCTTGTTTTGAGTTTGACTCGGTTACTTATTGTAATTTCTGTTCGTTTTTGGTTTCATTTATTTATCGATGCTGATTTGTGGTAGTTTCACGCTAGGTAGATTATTTGATTTTATTTTTGCTCATTTTTGGTTTTATGAAGTTCTTTACTTTTCTTTGAAAAACTTATTTTGCGGAAAGTTTTTTTTTTAATTAATTTCTGTTCGTTTGATATTGAGGGAGTCTTTTCAGGGAAATTTTTTTTTTTTAATCTTTTCGTTTTTTAAGACTTTATAGTTTGGCCTGCTATTTGTATGCTGGAGGAAAATTTTCAGCAATTTTTAACAACAACATCCTTTTTAAAAAATCTGAACACAAATAGTAGTGTTTAAATTAGTTTCATACCTCCTCTAGTTGACCTGAAATAGAAAACTTAATACCATTCGCAAACAAAATCCGTTTACTTTCTTTGATAGCTTGGATATTCTTACGCTATTTTGATTTAGTTAAATTTTAAGAGCAGAAGTAGCCCCGAAAGTTTGAATATAATACCCAAAGTCGTTTTTGGGATACTGCTGAGATGCCTTATTGGGAATTAGCATTAACACAGTGCATTTTGATTTAATCTTAAGGCAACATTTTGTTTTTAAACATAATGGGCAAATGGGAGGGTGGGTGTGGGAGGGGGACTAGTTGCCTTCCAATCACTTTCGACTATTAAAAAGGGCATTAGCGATTTCTAATTTCAATCGAATGAGCCCTTTTTGAAGTTCCTAAGACAACGCCTTCGATACGAAGTGCCCCAGTAAAAAAAAAAAAAAAAAATAAAATAAATAAAAATAATATTACATTGTACCCACACCGATCTTTACTATAAAAATGTCAAGCTTCCAATCACTTTCGACTATTAAAAAGGGCCCTAGACCTTTCAATTTCCAATCGAATCAGCCTTTTTTGAGTTTCTACGACAACACTTTCTATAAACACCTTATATCCCCCAGGGCATAAATTACAATCCTTTTCCTGAGGGCTGTGAGGGGGTTGTCATCCTCAAAGACGTAATTTCGAGAACTTTCAACAACGTTAAACCAAAATGGCTATCTCAAAATTGTGATTGGATGTGTTTGGGGAAATGGTGGGCGTGAGAGGGGCGTTAGTTGCTCTCCAATCACTTTCAACTATTAAAAAAGGCACTAGCCCTTTCAGTTTCCAATCGAATAAGCCCTTTTGAAGCTTTTACGACAACACTTTCAATAAAAACCTTATATGCCCCCCAGGGCATAACTTACAACCCTTGCCCTGACAGCTGGGGGGGGGGGTTGTCATCCTCAAAAGACCTAATTTCCAGAATGTTCAACTACGTTGAAGAGAATTGCTATCTCTAAATTTTGATTGGATGTGTTTGGGAAAATCGTGTGCTAGAGAGGGGGGTTAGTTGCCCTCCATTCACTTCAAAAGAGCACTAGCCCTTTCAATTTCCAATCGAATGAGCCTTTTTTGAAGTTTCTACGACAACGCTTTCTGTAAAAACCTTATATGCCCCAGGGTATAACTTACAACCCTTGACCTGAGGGCTGTGAGGGGGTTGTCATCCTCAAAGACATAGTTTCCGGACCTTTCAACTACGTTGAACAAAATGGCTATCTCAAAATTTGGAAAACGATTGGGGAATAGTTGCCCTTCAATCACTTCCGACTATTAAAAGGGGTACAAGTCCTTCTAATTTCCAATCAAATGAGCCCTTTTTGAAGTTTCTAGAACATCACTATCTATAAAAACCTTATATGGCCCCAGGCCATAACTTACAACCCTTGCCCCGAGGGCTCTGAGGGGGCTATCATCCTCAAAGACATAATTTCTAAAACTTATAACTGCGTTGAACAAAATGCCTATCTAAAAATTTTTATTGGATGTGTTTGGGGAAAAGGCAGGTGGGCGTGAGAGGCAGGTTAGTTGACCTCAAATCACTTTCGACTATTAAAAAGGACAGTAGTCCTTTGAATTTCCAATTGAATGAGCCCTTTTTCAAGTTTGTACTACAAAGCTTTCAATAAAAACCTTATATGCCCCCAGGGCATAACTTACACTCACCCTGAGGGCTGTGGGGGGAGTTTCATCCTCTTAGATATAATTTCCGGACCTTTCAACTACTTGGAACAAAATGGCTATCTCAAAATTTTGATTTGATGTGTTTGGATAAATGGTGGGCGTGGAAGGGGTGTTAGTTGCTCTCCCATCACTTTCGTCTATTAAAAAGGGCATTAGCTGTTTCAATTTCCCATCAAATGAGGCCTTTTTGAAGTTTCTACGACAACGCTTGCTATAAAAAAACTTATATGCCCCCAGGACATAACTTACAACCCTTGTCCTGAGGGCTGTGGGGGGGGGGGGGGTTGTCATCCTCAAAGACCTAATTTCCAGAACTTTCAACTACGTTGAACAAAATGGCTATCTTAAAATTTTGATTGGATGTGTTTGGGGAAAAGGTGGGAGTGAGAGGGGGGTTAGTTACCCTCCAATCACTTACGACTATTATAAAGGGCACTAGCCCTTTGAATTTCCAATCGAACGAGCTTTTTTTGAATTTTCTACGACATCGCTTTCTATAAAAACCTTATATACCCCCAGGGCAGAACTTACAACCCTTGCCCTTAGGCGTGGGGGAGTGCCCTCCTCAAAAACATAGTTATATATATATATATATATATATATATATATATATATATATATATATATATATATATATATATATATATATATATATATATATATATATATATATATATATATATATATATATATATTATATATATATATATATATATATATATATATATATATATATATATATATATATATATATATATATATATATATATATATATTATGTGGAAATTAACTACGCTGAACAAAATTGCTATCTTAAAATTTCGATTGGATGTGTTTTTGGGAAATGGTGGGCATGGATGGGGTGCTAGTTGCCTTCCAATCACTTTTAGCTTGCCTATGATAGTTTTTATTTTATCTCTTTTCTCTTTTAATTGGTTTTGTTTTTAGATTATTTCAGATTTTAGGTGATTAGGTGATTTCTAGGCGATGACGCCTAGTTTTATAGAGGCGAAACATCCGCCATGGTTGTTGTCTCTTTTCTTTTCTTTCTACTGGCTATATATGCGTTGTTTTGTTTTTCTTGAGATTTTTCTCTCTTTGTTCTTTCATGTTCTGAATGACTAATTCAAGAGCTTTTTTTGCTAATTCTTCCTAACCACATTTCTTTTGTGGAAGATCCAGGAGCAAATGTTGAACATTTGTAATAAAATTAGTTGAGCAAACTTTGACTGGATTTTACGGAATTATTTTTGGATCAAACTATTGCGAATCTACCCTAGTTTTGAGGGTTTTCACTCCCAATCTGGATCATTGATTGGATTGTCAGATTTTCTGACTGTCCCGGGAAAATTTAAATTCCCACAATGTAGATTGTTAGTAATTCGTTCGATTGTGTTGGAAAACTAGATAGTAAACTGTAATAAAGTTTTTAAAAAATATTTGAAATAAAAAAAAATAATTTTTTACAAAGTATTTTCTTTGTGTTGAGTAGTCTAAAAGCTGCTGATTTAAATCTCCATAAATTATCTGATTTTATGTTCGTTTTTCATTTTACTATGTCTGCTCTCTGTGTGATCTGATATTTAAGAGTAAAATTTTCCGTTTATACGCATTTTGAATATTTGTGCGCAATTGGGCAATTCCGTTTAATAACATTACCAAGTAGTAAGATTGTTGTTTGGAGAATCGAAATTAGGATCTTATTATGCAATTGTCACTGATAATCAGGTCCCCAAAAATCAGATCATCAATAAAAATGGAAATTTTGGAATCTTATTGTCAGTGGAAAACCCCTTTTAAGCGGCTTTGTGTCAAATATTTTATGCATAAATGCCATGTGTCTGTGCTTTTGCCAGTGCCTTCGTGTCGTGAAAAATTCGTAAGTGCCATTGTCATAATATTAATAAAAAATGTAACCCCATGACGATCTTGAGTTTTAACAATATTGACATATAGATATGTCGTCTGCAACAACTTTACCTTAAAAAATTTGGAAATTTGAAGTTTCAAAATTTATGTAGATAGCTATATTAAAAAAACATAATTAGAACACTGAATTAATTTACCCAAAAGTGTTTTTGTCTTTAAGCATATCCAATGGCGTTGCCCAGTTTTATAGCCGGGATCTGACAGCAGTGTTCCCAAGAAGATGTTTGAGCCACATCATTGAATTGCAGATATTTGAAAAATGCTCTTTTTGATTAAGTAGGAAATAAAAGTTAGTGCGGCAACATTGTTTACCGGTGTTTTCGCTTGAATTATTTTATTTCCTCTTATGTATCCCTAGCCTTTTATTGTACCAAGGTAGCACTGGGAAGCAATGTTAGATTGCCATGATGATGTTATTTTTTTCGATTGTACTTCTCTACTTTGTATTGTACTTCGAAATATTATTTCGAAACACTGGGAAAAAAAAATCTTAGAAAATCACAGTTTTCAGGTAAAGGTTCTAAAATTGGTCCATGGGGTAGAAAGTTGTTTTTAATTTCATGCCCTTCCTTTAATTATCATTCAAAATGCCACATAGTGGGCAATTTCGTAATCTATTTGAAAAATTGATATTCCTCCAATTTGTTAAATGGGGTAGATAATCAGCTCCCACCTGAATCCAAATTCTAATATATTTGAGGGGTAAATTCAACTTGAAATAATATTCTTCACTGAATCTTACCTTATCTTAAGAAAAATAGTTCACAAAATCCACTAAAAAAAGTTTTAGCATTCTGGGAAATTAAATTAGTTACAGTGCTTAGACCAGCTCATCTTTATTAGTTTATATACACAGCTTCCTAATTTCTGTTGAGATCCGCAATTAGATAACAGGCAAAAAGATTGGTATTTCATGTCCATGGCACTTAAAGACTCGAGTAATATTTGTTTTCTAGCCCTTTTTTCGAAATGTCAGCATCCTTTATTATTCATTATTCTGTATTTTATGAAACCGATCAGTTTTCGAAATCAAAGGTATATTAAAAAACCAGTTTCCGTTTTTGTTAAGCACCTTTTCCTGAACATGAATGATTTATTAATAAAACATAAACTCAGCAAAGTTAGAACCGCAGGTAACGGAGAACAGAGCTCAATATTTCAGCTAAATACATCTAATATGGAAACAACAACAAATTATATAACACAAAGCTATTTAGACAAAAAAAAATTGAAAAAATCAAACTAGAAAGCAAAACGTAAAAGAAAGGAAAAAGAAAAACAAAGGAGGCCACGCCAGCGAGATTTAAGTGTAATTCAAAATTTAAATTTAGAATTCACATGTTCTCAGATCCTGTCGAAGAATAATCTTCAAGACACATCTTTTCATTGGCGAACCGTTCCTAAATTAGGGATAATTTCAGCCAAATTAAAGCTAATGTAGCCAAATACACTTGATTGTATTAAACTAAAAATCTAACTATGGCTGACCTGGAGAAGCTTCGCAGTTTTCATTAAGTAGTAGATTCTTCTTTTTCTAAGTTCCAGCATCAAGGCTGCAACTATCTCAGTTATACAATGAACGTTCATCCTTTGAGCCAAAAAAATTGAAAGCCAGATCTACAATTAATTAGTATCCACACCCAACAAAAACGCGTATTTTCCTTGAAGAACCATTCCTTAAATTAGAGATTATTTCTGCCGAATTGAAGTTATTGTGACCAAATATTGTTAATTTTGTTAAATTAAAAATCTAACAATGTCTGAACTATGGGAAACTTTGCAGTTTTCATTAAAGTAGTATCCACCTCCTAGTAAAGAGTAACCTTCAAGACGTGTCTTCTCCTTGAAGAGCAATTCTTCAAATTAGGGACTATTTCAGCCAGATTAAAGTTCTTTTGGCCAAAAACAGTTGATCGGAGTAAATTAAAAATGTAACTGGCTGAATTATTAGAAAACTTGTGAAATTTAATCTTCTAATTAATCATTTTCTATTTAATCAACATGTGACTACAAACTGTGTGTAGTGATTTTTGTTTGTTTCAAGCTTGATTTGCATATTCTATGTAAGTTTCACTCGTTTTAAGATTTATTTATTTATTTAAATCAGTATTACTTTCCTTTGAAAAACTTCTTGTTTGGAAAGTTTTTTTTTTAATTAATTACAATAGAAGAGGACTTGGGCACACAATAATATATATAAGTCATCTTGCCTTGTGTTTGTGACTGATTTATGACATTGGACTTGTTTATAAGCAATAACTATATCTTTGTAGTTATTAACTGTCTTGTTTAAGTTTTGAATATTGCTCCTTGCTTTTAGTTTTAAAAAACTTGTTTTTTTATTCTGATTGTTTCTCAAGTCATGACCAGGCTAACCAAGCTATGGTGTGGGCACCATAGCTTGGTGTTCAAAGCAGAACCAGGTGGACAACTAAACGTTGTCATTAGACGACTAGTCGTCCAATGACGAATAAACGAAATAATGCCCAAATTATCTTCAAGGTATATTTACTTGAAAAATCCTTCTTCATATTATGGATTATTTCAATCAAAATAAAAGAATGTGAATTTGTTTTGACAGGCTACAAACTCGAATGAATAAGATAGAGACCGCCGAAGCGTTTACTGGACGTTTGGTGGAATATGGTGAAGATAAAGCTGCTGCTCTGGTTCAAATGTATTTTGTTCTTCGTGACCAGCTCATAGGTTTAGCTAACCCTTTGGACATGACTGTGGTCACCCCTAAACCCATCAAATTTACCTGTAATAAGGATGCTTTTGAGCAGGCTGTGAAGGTATGTAAAATCGTTGCTTGCTATTACGCCTAAGTATCTTACATTTTCATACTTCTGATGTAAAATGCTGAAAACCCTTTTTTAACCTGTTCTCAAAAGGATGATCAGCAAGGCAATGTACAACGGGATGATTAAAGTGTGGTTACACAAACATTACCTTTTTGATTGACAAATTTAAAAAAAATGCATCAAAAATTTGTTTACGTGTATTTTCGTTACGTTTTTATGAGTTGGACTAATTTTTGTCGGGGGGGGGGGGGGGGGGGTCCGACTCTGTACCTTCTGGATATGGCCTTGTCTAGGGGTGAACTTCGGTAATCTTCTAGGAATTTTTAAAAAGTCTTCTGAATTTTTATATATTTCATTTCGAATTCGTGAACATTATTCTATTCTCTGGTACAAGAATTAATAGCAATCATGTCAAGATCATTCTTAATTGTTCCGAAACTTGGCTAACTAAATTTGCATGCAGCGATTTGCATAAAGTAGTACAGCTTTTGAATTAGTCGCCTTGCCATTGAACATGTCTATAGCAGGGACATGCTATGGAACCAATTGCTGAGAAGCGTTTGTTATCGAAAGTGGGATCAGCGAGGCAATGTGTAACAGGAAAACACACATTAGTCTTTTCATCCTCCCTTTGAGTACAGCTTTGTAAACGGTTTGGATAATTATTGCACAAGTTTGAAAATGTCAGATATGACTTTAAGATTGACAACAACGAATTTTTCCGCTATTGAACGATAAACTGAGGGTTCAGACACACTCAAGAAAGTTTTTTGTAGGTGAGGGGTAATTTGAAAAAAAATGCCAAACGTGCGCAAATTTTGAAAAAAACACAAATAAAAAATAATTGTAAGAATATTAGACGTCTCGAGATTTCAGGAGACCTGGTTTCAGGATAAAAATTGACTTTTTAATTAACAGTACCTATAAGCCAACATAGTTGATAATTAGTATTATACACTGTGTTAATGAACCAATTATCTTGTTTGTTTCTTTCACTGGAATATTTCAGTAGTTTTAGAAGTGCTTAAAAAAGAAGATTTCTTTTCATAACAAAAATTAAGATAGTCATGTGATGTTGTCTTTGTTTACTGTTATCACCGTTTGCCGGACAACTTTGTTGTCCGGCAATAAAGTTGCCCTAACAAAAAATTGCCCTAACAATTGTTTACTAGCCTTGCTGAAATGTAACTGACAAATGTAGAATTTAGTTGCGGTCAGTTTACCACAGAAGCCCGTGTCTCGAAAATCGGTCGACTTTTAAAATGATAATAGAATTCGGTTCATCAAACTAAGTTGAAAGAATAAAAAAACGATTTTCAGAATGATTTGATCTATCAAGTATATTTATTAGAATGAGAGTAAAGTCGAGGAATCAGAACATAGAATAACAGTTCAGTTTTACTCATCTGAGCTGAAAATGTGTAGTTATCAGTAGAATCCGCAAATTAATTCGATTATTTGCTGAGGTAGCCTATTTCATTCAGTATTTGCTGAAGATGCTCTAATCTAGCAGATTTTAATTTTTGTATTTGATTGTAATAATGACTTGACCACTACTACTGTTCCAAAAAGACTTGAGTACTCTGGATTCTCCAATATTGATATTCCAAAGTATCTATTGTAATCAAAGTTCTTTTAGTCTTCTTGAGAAAATAATGAGCTTCAATTGCCTGCTACACTGCGGAGAAATTCAACCCTTATCAAACTACCAAGTTTTATTATCTAGCTTATTTTGGACAGTTGTAGAAATTCCTGTTCTCTCCCACAGTTCCCATTTTGGGTCTCTTTGCTACCAAGATATTTGAATTCTCTGACCTCTTCGATATCAGCATCTTCATATTGAATGCCTTCAGCCAGGGTCGTCATAACTCTTGACATAGTTTTTGTTTTATCTACATCTGTCTGTAAGCCAGTAGGGGCAGCTATTGCTGCTAGTTCATTCAGATGATGTTGAATTTCATCCCGGCGGCGGGCAGCAATAGCGATATTGTTGGCGAATGTGCAATCATGTAGTTGACGCTCAGGGCTTAGTTGAATGCCTCCTCTAAAGTGGCAGGCCTGAAACAAAGCCAATAAGTATTTCAAACAATATCGGGATAAAAAAAAATCCTTTTGGACCACCGGACTCGACTTGGTACCACTGTGACAGACCGATCTTCATCTGGACTGCGCACAGTTGTACAGCATATAGGGCTGAAATCGTATGACAATTTTCATATTCAATAAGCTAGGAGAATATTGTCGAATATTTTCTAAAAGTCTATAAACACTAAACTAATCTGCACTTGCCATTCATTCGATTTTTCCAATAGTACACCAAATCGTAGCAAGAACGATGTGTGACAGCCATGTTGCTCGTCCCTTAATATGTAAAATTTGTAAAATTCTGACTCAGGACTTGACCTAGGACCAACTGGAGCGTGATACCTCTCTAGCTATCACATACTGTCTTTTTCTTTCTTACAAAGCTTCACAATAATGCCTTTATTCCATTTAGGAGGGGCAGCTTCGTTCTCCCATACTTTACTAAGTAATTGTATATTGGGCCAGCAATTGCTCTTGTTCCATATTTCAGTAGTTCTGGAGGAATGCCATCATAACCAGCTGCTTTTGTATTTTTGTGCGACTTCAGGGCTGCATCAACTTCTTCAAAGAGGATCGGGCCGGACGAACAGGGCTATGTTAAAAACCACCAGTGGCTCTTGGGACATCGGCTGGTTCACAACATTTGAGAAATTTTCTCTCAAATTGTATTGAACATCTTCCTGGTTAGTAAGTAGCCGACCGCTCTTTGCCCTCTTCGAAAGGTCACGGGCTAGTTTGAGTACTGCAGAGCTTTATCATAAGCATTCATACGGTTTAAACAGTCGTCCTGGCAAGCTGCCTTTTTCTGCTTTAGCTGCAATATTCTCAGCATATGCCCTCTTATCATTTCTTGTAGATGTTTTCACCCGTTTTGTTAGCACTTTCATACTGTTCTTTTAAACTATCACAGTATTGCCTATCAAGAGGCTGATCAGATGAATGGCTAGGTGAGTATTTCAGATTCGTTCGTTCCTAGATCAGCTGCCAAGTTGCATCACTGACGCATTTTTCCTTCTTCCGTTTCTTATAGCCAATGAATTCAACTGCTTCATTCTTAATGCACTCTTGACATCGATCTCCTGAGAGAATCTACATTCTAGCGCCAGATTATAACTTTGTCGTACTGTCTTATTGCGTAACTTCTGGTATCTCCCAATCGAGGGACGGAAATGGAAGATTTCGTGTCTCTGATAGTGCGTCCAGTTCTATCTGGTAATTTCAAGAGTTAACGTCACATTATTTAAATGACCCGGCTGGGTGTCTGTGTTTGTTGACCTAACGTTTCAAAATCCAATGCGGAAAGATTCTTACGTAGTCAAAATCGTGTCCGAGGGTGTTCCAGTGTTTCAAGATCAGTAAAATTTCCCTGGCCATTTGGTAGTAGTGGGTGCCAAATTAAAAGAAATGAAACGTGGGTGAAAATCAACTGAAACTAAACTAAAACCATATTGCAGCAAAAAGCTTAAAGGCGTATATCTTTCTTTTAAAGATGTAATTGTGTTGGGAATCAATGGATAGTTAGCGCATGATTTTTTTACGGACGAAAGTTTTTTCAAGTTTGACTAATTAGTTTTGCTTTTTATCACGGTTTAACTAGGCAACATTGACGAAAATGTGGGACTGCTACAAAAATACGTTGTTTTGAAACAACCAAATGGAAAATCTTAAAAAATTGCAGTTTGCAGGTATGAATAGACCTAAGGAGAGTCCTGGGGATAAAATGATTTTGGTTTTAGTACCCAGGTAGTTTAAATTAATAATATTCTACCGTTTTTAATACTCTAACCATTTTATTATGAATATGAAATTGTCAACACTTACAACGTGCTTTATAATGAATTGTCTAAAGTTCCTCCTTTATCCTACCTGGAATTTTGATGTCTACTTCTGTACATTCGCTCTAACCTCTTAGACTGGTCAGTCTTGGTTTTTAGCAATCCAACCAGTTTCGTATAAACTTGAAACTGGAAAAATAAGGCCATTGACATAAATCAGAATCAGCGCCAGCCGCAGAATTGAATCTTGACGAACACCGTGATCAGTTTCTGAATGACAAAACTAATCAATAGAAACAATTCTGTCAAAATAATAATAAGCAATCATTTATACTAAACACGTCAGTACATCCATGCTCAAATATGAGAACTTGCATAGAAAACTTATTTTAACAAATAATATCAAATTGTCTATTTCACTAGGTGAAAACTTTTGTGCCCCATAAAACGACTTTAGGAATGACGTTCCTCCCTATTTAAAGGAAGTGCTTCCTCATAGCGCTAAGTACTTTGATTTCTAGTTAGTTGTTTATTAATGTCACAAATAGAAGTGGTAAATTTTATTTTAAGAGCTTGGTCAGCCAAGTGCTTAGGAATCTTCTTTCTTATTTTTTTTTTGTTGGGGGGGGGGTGATAAATTGTATGGTGAATGCTGGAAATTAAAAAACTATTGCAGAATCTTCCGAATTTTTAAGAGGGGAAGGGTATACTGATCCTAAGTCCTCACATTACACGCGTGCCAAAGTTTGATATTAAAATTTTTGTCAAAAAAGTCCCAAATATTTTACATTCATTTAAGTTTGAATTGATTTATCCTTTGCAGAGTTGTGTTTCCACGTTTATAGAAGATGACAACAAGAGCCCCTCTCCCGTTCTTGGACCACTGCCAATTGGAATACTCCACGAAGAAGAAACTCATATCCTTCCTCAAGGCTTACTTTCACCAGAAACAAGGCGCTCTTCTCCTATTCACCTAGGGCCTATTCAGAGACCTTCTCAAAGCACATCACTTTCTCCCGACTTGGGTCCTGTTTCCGCACCGGCGGCGTCAATTTCTTCTGTGCCGTCCTTAAATGATATCCAGGTAAGGTGGTCGGCTTTCATCTTATATAGGTTGCCTGTTTGTTAATCTTATTTTAACTTTGTAATGTAATGTAATCGGATTAACGACGTTTCTTGACTACTAAGGACCCTGCGTTGCCCTGCAGTGTGTTGCTACAGTAAGGTTCGATCTCTAGGTCCCGTATTACCAAGATAAGGTCAAACCCACTGCCCCACTACAGGACCTAAGTTTAACTTTTATGTCAATTTTTCACCGTTTAAAAAAATTTGGGTTATTTGTGTGCAAAACCCCTTTCTGAACTAGGTATAATAACAACATAATGTTTACGTCATTCTTATTTCTTATCAGAGATATTTTATAGAATTGATTTTTTTATTCGCTTTCAGTTGAATTGAATCCCCCCTCCCAACCAACCAAAATGTGTGGATATGGCTCTAGGGTTTACACCGAGTTGATTAATTATTGTTGGTTTTTTGTCAGCTGTTTCATGAGGCCAATAATAAAAAAAAATGAAACAATAAAATCAGCAAACGTAGTGTTTTTTCCTAGATTCGTGTATGGGCACTGGAGGACAAGGGGGGAGGGGAAGGGGGGCTTTTTAGGTCAAATTTTTTCCTGTGGGTTGTTCGTAGTAATCTCGGAAAAGTCAGCTCAGCAAGTGGGACAAGACTTCTGACTAGGAGGCTTGCCTCCTAAGAGGCTTAAGCCTCAATAAGAGGCTTAAATCAGAAATTTAATAAGAAGGAAGGGAATGTGGATAAATTTTTAAGTATCTGAGGAAGTATTTCTTGCTCAATTTAGGGGAAGAACTGGTGCATACAAGTCTGACCCTTAAGGGCCCAACACACTTAGTTTTTTCGGGTACCGATTTCAGCAGCTCAATGGACAAACGATAACAGTACAAGAACAGTGCCCTTTGCCCGAGATTTTCAGAACTAAACGTCATGGATACCATTAGTCAACTGCAGGTTATCAATAGTTCCAGGATTGATCTCAACTTGTTTTTTAGTTCGTTTATTATTATTATTAAGTTCTTTTATCGTTATTATTTAGTTGTTTTATTATAAAACCGTTTTTTATTCTTTTTAAATTTTCATTTCATAAAAAAATTTAATTAAATTTTAAATTCTTTCAATATTAAGTTATGAAGGTCTTTTGTTATAAAATATATAATTATCGTTATTGTTATTTAGTTAGAAGGGTAGAAACATAACTATTTTTAATTGTAAAGAATGTAACGCTATCTAATATTTTCAAAATAAAAAGGATAATCTACATTGTAGCAGACTGTGCTTTGATCGCATCCAGTTTTGCTTGCCTCCTAACTTGCAACAAAATCAGGTTAATTCAATGTCGCGTAAGAACTAGTGTATTCTAAACCAGCGTTTCTAATTTTAAATTATATTCAACTTCTGTGCAAAATTGACGTTTATATTCATGCGAGATTCATCCCTAATGTTTTGAAAACCATTATTTTTTGAAGTTTTTCCGAAAAAGAAGCCCTCAAAAGAACAAGTAAGTGAAGAAAATATAATTTAGTCGATTCTGGTCCTTAATAAGTATTGTTTTATAAAAACTCCACTATGATGAATTGAGAATAGTTGGTTGAAACTTCTCGGAATAGTGGCTTGATATCCTTATTTTTTAAGTGTTTGCTTTTGTTACTATTATTATTGTTTTTTTATCTTATAATGTTAAAATTATTATATTATTATTGCTATTTTTTATTATTAATATTATTATTTTTGTTACCATTGTTATTATTTTTAGGCCCTTACTTCGGCTTTGGCATCTACTGATCTCACAAATGGTTATCCCCACCGTACTCCTACACCAGACTTGACTAATCAACTTGGACTGCGTTCTATTCACCAGGTTTGTTATTGTTTTCCATTAACTATTGAAAATTCGATGTCAAAAGTGTCCGGACCAAACGAGAGGGAGAGGAGGGGGAATCAAAATTCTCAAATTGATCAATCAAAAGGCATCTACAGTATTATACAGTGCCACAATATTTAGCCTCAAAGGAGCCAAAGGACATATAGCCCTCAATGTATGGCATAAAAAGGGCATCTACAATTTTTTTTTCAATTTTCGGAACATTATCTACTCAGCAGGGTTCGGACTCGCCTATAAATTCCAATAAAATCCTATATTTTAATGCACTCCTATTAAATGCCTATATTTTGGCTAAAATCCTATTATTCCTATATTTTCGGCTGAAGAGCACCAAGAACAATGCTCATGATTTGCAATTTTCACTGCTCGTTAAGTAAGCCAAGATATGCTTTTCTTTGCTTTTGATTCTGCTTGTAGACTGTGCTGTCTTTTGGTGTAGATCGATAATTAATTACAACTGTTGAGCTGTTTGAACTTAACTAATGCTTTGTGTTGGGATTAGTAAGCTGCTTCTGCCTGGGCTATGCTGTCGTGTTGACTTAGTAGCCTATGTTTTGTTTTTTGTCATGTTGGGCCTGTCTGAAATGAGCGAAGATCAGTATATAGGCTAGCAGTCTCTGCTTAATGAGACTTCGAGTTCATGCGACTTATGCGTTTCCTGGCTGAACGCTATAAAGGACTGATGCGAATACGGCCCAGTTTCGGACATATCCACTTTTTTTCTTTTTATGGCCTTTTAATCATGGGATGCTATTTTGCAGGTGATGCTTGGTAATTAAGTATGGGGCTTTCCAAGTTCAATAGTTCATGGCTTGCTAAGACAGATTGCAGTGGTAGAAAGATTGCCGAATAGTGTAAGACTGGGAACGATCAGTACTCGTTCTTTTGAAAACTCTGCTTGAAAAAATCCTGGTTGTACAGCTGGGGTTGTTCAGCTAAACCAACATGTGCGATCTGCAGAACAAAAAGCCGCAGTTACTGCTCAACTACATCCACTACAGCTTCACCTGACCGGTCAATCTCGAGTTGATGAAACAACCAAGGATAGACCATTAGTTGGTACAAACTTGTTTTGTGAGCGTGATGCCGCTTATAAAGCTGAGTTAATATGAGCACTTCAGACGGTACAGAGTTCCATGTCTGCTAACTCTTCAGACCATATTGTTACAACCTTCCATGCGATGTTCCCCGGTAAGATCCCCGACGGAATGTCCCTATGTGCGAAGAAACTCACGTATCTGATCACCGATGCGCTGCATCCTTACTGTAAGCAAATGCTTGTGAAGGACATTCAGTCATATTTTGTACTAGAATATGACGAGACAACCAACAACGCTGGTATGAAAGAGCTACAGATACGTGTTCGATATTGGTCCTCATACGCAAACGAAATCCAGACCAGTCATTTATGCACAAGTTTTATGGGCCACGCGACAAGTGATGACCTGTATAGGAAGATTGTGCCAGCCATTGAGCTGAATCAGCTGCCACTTGAAAAACTGATCACGCTTGGAAGTGACGGACCAAACGTCAACAAAAGCGTTTGGAACAAGTTCAATGCCGAAAAAAAAGAAAGTGACGGGAAAGGGAATGTTGAACATTGGTTCTTGCAACATCCATATAATTCATAACGCTTTCTTGAAAGGTCTTCAGGTGTTCGGAGAAGAAAGTTCCGACTTTGTTATTCTTGTGCATTCATTTTTTGACGGCTGGCCTGCAAGATGTGAAAA
This sequence comes from Artemia sinica, assembly GCA_027921565.1. Taxonomy (NCBI): domain Eukaryota; kingdom Metazoa; phylum Arthropoda; class Branchiopoda; order Anostraca; family Artemiidae; genus Artemia; species Artemia sinica. Next base: position 89,118 of record JAPEVW010000208.1, on the reverse strand, counting down.
CTATCGAAAGTGGGGAGTGCCAGAGAATGCTTTGATGAAGCATGTCCCAAGCCGCTGGCTGACGATCGGACGTGCCCTCGCTAGAATCATGCAGCAGTGGCCGGCAATCTTAGAGTACTTCCTGAACTTCGTGCCAAGAGAGAAAAAACTGAAGAATCTTCTGTCCACTCCCAAATTTTTGAAGATTGTGGCTTATATCAAAAGTGCGACGATGAAGGCCCAACTCGAGTTTGTTCTAGCCTCAGCAGAACTGTTCATGAGTTTCACCCAACTGTTCCAGAAAGAAGAGCCTCTCATTCATGTTCTGCACTCAGAGATCAAAAGACTAGTTGTGACGCTTTGCGGACGGGTCTTTACTCCAGATTTCGTGACCGAGACTGAAATTTTCTCACTAGAAATGTTGAACCTTGCTGAAAAATTTGCTGAAAAGCCCATTGTTTCAGAAAATGTGGAACGAGCTTTTCAATGTGCGAAAACATTTTATTGCGGTTATTCCCCATATTTTAAAGAAATGTCCTCGGGAAAAGGATGGTTTTCTAGAGGCTTTATGCTGTTTGAGTCCGACCAACATGAAGGATTCAAGAAGCATTGCAGACATAGCGGTTTTGGCACGCGAGATTGCGATTGGAGTAAGCTCAGACGTTGCCCAGGCTGAGTGGCTGCTTTTGCGAACGGAAACTGGACCCCGTGAGGACATTACTCGGATCGATAATTTTTGGAGCCATTATTTTGGACTGGTGAATGAGCGCGGGGACAGCAAGTACCCGGAACTTGCCAAGCTTATCAAAGCGGTGCTGACGTTGTCGCATGGCAGCGTAGATGTTGAGCGTGGGTTCTCGCGTTCTGGTAGGATTCTCGGTGAAGACCAGGCCTTGATGTCTGAACGCGTTCTGGATGCGAGACTCATGGTATATGACACGTTGAGGCTTTATGAAGGAAAACCAGAACGGGTCGTTATTACAAAAGAGCTGTTGAATCTTGCACGTTACGTACGGTCTCGGTATCAACAATATCTGGATGAAAAGAAAAAAGAAAAGCTATCCGAGAAGGAGAAATCAGCTTTCGAAGCGGAAAGCAAGCGGAAGTTGCAGGAGGTCCACGACAAAAAGAAAGAAATATAAGACCTGGAAAGCAAAAGGAAAAAACTTAGAGCATTAGAGCAAGAAAAGAGAACAGTAGCAGATACTCTACTTCAGGAAGCGACCGACAGAAGGAAGAAGGCTGCCGACTCCAAGAGTTCCATAGACATTGCCCTAGCTGTTTCTTTGCTCGAAGGAGCTGTGAAGTCCAGAACAAGTGAAAGAGAGCAGATGGTGGAATCTGCGAGAATGGAGCAGTCTCTTGCAAAGAGAAAAACTGACCTCATATCGAAATTGAGGCCCAAGATGCAGCAAGATTGATTCCAAATATTTTACCTGTATCAGTCAATCGTTGGCACAGTGTGTGTATCTGATTTTTTACTGTTTTTTACTTTTTTTGCAGTTTGTATTTGAAAAAGAATAAATAAATGCAAAAACTCGTTAAATGACGAATTTATGTGACCAGGCATCCCACGCCATCTACCACAGATCTGATCCAGAGGACTTCCGAATCCTATATTTGGGCCCAGGAAATTCTATAAAAATAGGACAAAGCCTATAATTTGAAACGAACCGACCTGTCCGAACCCTGTACTCAGGGCCGTATCCAGAGGGGGGGGGGGGATTTAGAGAGTTTGAACCTCCCCCCCTCTCGAAATGTTTGTTCGACTCGTAGATAGTAATCAAAATGAATATAAACAAATTTCGGACGCGCTTTTTAAAGTTTTTTAGTTCACATAATTTGCCTTCTTTGCCCCCCCCCCCTGCCCTTTAACGAAATCTGATTTATATCGTTACACATTTCTGCTACATCTCGTATTAAAGTAATTACAAAGAATGGTGATCGTTTTATTTTTCTTGGTGCCTCATATTTTAAATCTTTAAAAAAGAATTGTATCTTCAAGTGAATGCTTAACAGTAGGTGAAAAAATGAACCAATAAAGAGGGAAGACGGGTTTGGTGAAAGGCAGTCTCATAATCTTCTCACTTAGATTGACAAATTAGATGGTTAAATAGTATTTTTATCTTTGAATTTTACCTATTTTTATTTGTGTATAATTTTGTGGTTTATGAGGGAATGACCTTCCCGTCTGCAATAAATTCTTGTCCTTTTTTACTAGACAAATGTAAAAACAAAAGTTTTTAATTTTGATGTTTGTTTTTATAAATATTTGGAAAATAGTTCGACAGCAGGGCGAGAAGCCACGGAATGCCCAATTTCGAGGCAAAACTAGTTGATGGAAGTACAACACAGTTTAGAGATAATCGGAGAAACATTTTGTTTATTTATCTAAACTTTAGTATTTCTTAAACAAAGCGGCAAGCTTCGAAAATGCAAACCTATAAAGACTACTTTACACTGTTAATTTAGATTGGTAGGCTATGATGGTTTTGAAGCGGCTGTTTATCTATGTATCTACATTCCAAGTCTCTGTGGCTTGTCAAATATATTTTACTTGTGTTAGTGTTTAGATTACTTACAAACTGGCCAAAAATAATGTTTAATTGTAGTTTATGCTCTGTAGTGGTCTTAATAACTTTACACAATCTCTTTTCAATCTGTTTTATACTTCTGTTTTTTTTTTTTTTTTTTTTTTTTTTTTTTTTTTTTTTTTTTCGTAATTTGGGGTTCCCTGATAGTCACATTTTAGGTCATTCAATTAATTTGTAGCCCCTAAAAGGGCTGCTGGTTAGTGTTTGATGTGACTGAGGTTGGATTCAGCTAATCCTTTTGTGATTTTTCCTGGATTCAAATAAGACGGCTTAAATTTTGGGAAAAACCGGTAAGGCGCAGAAAAACATCGGTAAAACTGATAAGAAAACCGACTTTAACCAACGGTAAATCTGACTTTGATTTTTTATGGTTGAACCTTGTCCAAGGCCAAAGCATAGGATTACTACCTAAGATAATATTGCAATTATTGTTTTTTTTGAACAGTTTGGAGTATATCTAAATCATCTTTACTTGCACCATGAGTTTTTCCAAGAGTTGAAAAGCTGTCTAATGTTATTTTGCGAATTTGTTTGCACTATTTAATGGTCCTTAAATGGGCTGCTGGCCAAGAATCAGTTACAAAGAAGTGCAACATAAAGCTTTCTCGCCATGGCTGTGACGGGCAAGTCGAATATCTTTTAGCATGAATGGCGTAAACGGCACACATTTTGATATCTCCAAAAAGTCCAATCTCGTTAACTTCTTGTAGCGCCATCACACCCTAGCTCCTGTACCTCAAGATGGTTAGTTTTACCTACTTCTGTTTTGAACCGCGCTGCAATAATGCGTTCCTTCCTTCTGTTATAATTTTGTTTGTTTTCTTCTTACAGCAAATTTTGTTATGCTTCATTTTCGTTTGCGATTTGTTGTGATATGTTGCTTGTCATCTAACCGTAGACTTTGTTATGTATCATTTTCGACCGTGATTTACGTTGGGGTTTGTTATGAGGCTCGTCGCATATCTTCTACCCTCAGATTTAGTTGTGCTTCATTTTCCTTCTTCTTTACCGTAGATATCTTTTCCATGCCTGTTGCTTTAAGTGTTAAGATTTATTCGTAACCTTGTATAATTTCGCATGCGTCATAGATAGCAAAATCGATACGATCACTCCTGGGAAAAAATGATGAAAGTTGCCCTTGAAATACATATGAATGTAAGGTCATTCAAATGAAAAAATATTTTTCGAAAATTAAGGCTCTAAATGGATCATTCTAAAGTCGTGACCTATCTAGATCGTTTTTTTCAGGCCAGAAAAGTTTAAAGAAAATGTTAGTCCGTTAAAGTATTCAGCTCTGGTTGTGCCAAATTGAGAGTTAATCTTGTTCTGAGAGGTCACTCTTGTTCTTTTAAATTTCAGGTTTATTTCTTCAAACCCATCTTTTTGTACCATGTAAGCCTCCTTCAACATTTTATAGGCTTAAAATCGTTTTAAAGGCTTGTCTAACTCATAGCTACTTTTTGTCGCTTGAATGCGACTACTTTTACGTCGCTGGCTACTTCTGCGTCGCAAGCCAGTAACTTAACTGGCCTGAAATGATTAGGTAAATTTTTGTAAAAATTATCAAGTAGAATCCTTAACTCCTCGTCATAGAGTAGGTAATATTTAAGATTTCGTGGAATATGCCAATTGTTGATGTGAAATTTATCGTATGTTTCATGATTTGCCATGACATATTCACGACACTTTGATTTCAATGTAGATTTTGGTCCTAATTTACAGAAAAAAGGAAGCAAGGTATATAGCATCTCAATAGAGTCACTTTTGAGGGAGATTCTTAAGCAATTTTTAATCTACTTAAGTACTGTACTATCTTTGTCTCTTTCTGTATTCTGAGGCATTGGATGATATTCGCCTTCGATTCCCTCTGCCTTTTCATTTGTTTTTGGTTCTTGTTCTGATAAATATTTTACGATGGAAAGTTCAAGTGAGTTGTAAGTCACGTTGCGACTGGTTAAAAGTCTTGCCATTTCAATGTCGTCATTTTCTATGGCCTTCTTTAGTGTATCACGGTATTGTTTTTCGATGGCACCAACAACATTTAGCCTTGCCTTTTCTTTTAGAAAATAGTTGATAATTTTATAGCGTTTGTTCTTAACAACCACTTGTAGTGGAGTTCTTTTTAAACTATTGAAAGCATTTATACTTGCACCGTAGGAGACAAGTTCCTCACAATATCCAATCTACCATTCTTAGCAGCAGTGTGTAATACTGTTTCTTGCTTTTTATGCTGGATATTTGGGGATGCTCCAGCTTCTAGTAGGGATTGAACAACTTCGAGAGAAAATATTGCGCTACCTATAGCAGAATATAAAGGTGTTTGTCCTTTTATATTTAGCGGATCTATATCTGCACCAAACAAGATGAGGAGCTTTCGAATTTCAGCTCTTCCAGAGCTAGCAGCTAGATGAAGAGGCGTCTCAAGGAGTCGATTTTTAGCATTTGGATTTGCACCGTTTTTTAGACAGTATTCTGCTATCTCAAAACGGTTATAGGGAACCGCTGTGTGCAACGGTGTTTCATTTGCGGAGTTCAAAGCTTCTAAATCTTCACCAGATGTTACTAACCGCTTGCATTCAGAAAGTAAACCGTATGAAGCACAATCATGCAGCTTTGTTGTCATGCAAGTATGTGGCCAGAATAACATAGCTATAGCTTATTCTTGATATGGATGGGTCAATTTAAACATAGACTTAAAGTGTTGTAGAATGCTTTTTAATATCCTTGGCTGCCACATTGATTTCTGACTATAGTCTAATTTAAAATAAGAATCTGATTACTTTTAATTAGCCCAGTATTTTTATGCAATTTTGGATTTTTTTTTTTAACGAATCAGGAATGCTTGCAATATCAGGAATCAGGAAAGCTATGAAAATTGTGAAGCCACGAAGCTAGGATCATTTGCAATAGTATTGACTGGCTTAGGTATAGCACAGACAAATAAGAGCTAAAAAAGGAGTTAAAAACAAAGGCCAAGTCGAATGAAATACAGTAAACACTTAAGATCGATATGTTGGTTTGATTAGTGAAGCTGTTGTTGGCTTAGTTTGAGCATTGTCAATTGACTGTTAGAGCGCTAGGAGAAGTTCCCTCAAGTTTTGATGGTGTCGTTATTTGTCCGGTCATTAACGAGACTAACTGTAGCTAACTTTGTTGCTTACTGTCGATTAAGCAGTGATGTAATATTTGACAAGAATATATGTCAAATGAAAAAACGCATTTGGTTTTATTTATTGGAAACCTGTAAAGACCAAACCACAGAAAACCAGGCAGCAATGTCACTCAGATATGACGTTATACCCCCAGAGAAGCAACTTTTCAAAAGATTATTGTCTTAAGCTCTTCCAGCCATGCAGGCCTTATCCTATTTATCAGTTTTGAGAGCAAGTAATCATCCTTTTCATCACTTGTGACCCTCTTGAGTAAATCTTGTATACGAAGATGCAGTTTTGTCAAAAATTAAATATTGTTTTAATCACCAATGCAAATTTCTATAAAAGCACTTAGATATAAAACTTACTTTTGGATGAGCCCTTAAATAGCTCTCTATAATGTTCCAGTGCCCCATACCTGCAAAGAAAATAAGCTAGATAGAAAGAAAAGAAAAGTTGAAAGAAGAGTAGACACATCCATACTTCCCATGCAAAAAATAGATTTTCCCTGTTGTTCAAGGTTGTAGGCTGTAATTATTCCAAAAAAGATTTCCGACCATGCTAATTCCAATGGTACGCTCTTCACTTCGATCCGTTGCCATCCAATACCATTTTCGACCGACTCCAGGCTATGTCTCGAGAATTCCATAAACTTGTTTTCGCAGTAAAGTTTAAGCGTTAAGATCAACGGATATTACCATTCCTGAATCAGCTTCAAAGGCAGATTCCTCCTTATTTGAGTTTTTTTCCAAGCACTTTTAAATTTTCAGTTACTTTGGGCTCGAGTTTGTTCTTTACTAGGCTGCGTATGCTGCTGCCACCATGATTTACAAACTGGTGTCTCAAAATTTGGCAACTATGGATCGTGGTTCGCTTTTTACCAGCTTTTTAACAGGATTTTTCTTTGTTTGAACGAAGTTCAAACCACCATTTTTACGAGGAATTTAGCATGATGCCATTGCATCATGTAGACAATAGTATGTAGGTGACACCCCCCCCCCCAAAAAAAAAAAATAAAAAAAATTGAAACTACGGTTTTGATGTCAAAACGAATTTATGAAATACGCATAGATATTATAATTAGATTTCAAATAAGCCCTTGAATATCCCTTCAGGGTATTCCAGTATCCTACTAGCAGAAGAAGGAAAAACAAATGGAGAAACATCAATGGCATACAGGCTAAACTATCATTTTCTTGGGTTTTTAAAATGAAGGGGTGAAGACTTATTGTCAAGGGTTTTCGACCATTGTAATTCCAATTATCTACTGTCCTTTTCGATCTGGTGTTGTTTTCAAGGGATCTCAAGCTCTTATTAGGAATCCTCATAGATTTATTCGCAATTAACTTACTTGTAACGGGAGCCCGAGCTTTGTTCCGGCCCTGGCACTCGGCCCTGTATATACTGATTCTCAAATTACAAAATGGCATGATGATTGTGTTATTCCTTAGTTTTAAGTCATAAGGTGGCAGATCTGCAATTTCAACTGAATTAAGAAATTTTGGCGTGCGTTCAATTCCTCCTTTCTGTTTATTCTTGAATGAATTATATATTTTGTAGGCTTTGTTTTCTCCTGGGATTCGTTGTGATTCTCGCTGTTGCTTCTCTTCTAACCACAGATTTTGTTACGCGTCATAATATTTTACGATTCGATGAGATTCTAGGTGTCGCCTGTCTTCTAACCGCAAACATCGTTGTGCTTCATTGTCTTTCATCATTACCTCAGACATTTTCCACGTGCCTTTTGCTTTAGTTGTTCGGATTCGTTCATCATCTTGTATAATTTTGCATGACGTCAGAGGTAAAAAAAAATCTTTTCCAGCTATTCCCCATTAATTTGCTTTGGCTACGTCGCTTTATAACTCCCTGAAGAGAGAAGCTTGAATGCTAGGCGATGGACATGGGCTAGATTGGGATCCCATGTGAAAATGAAAAAATATTGTTGGTATGTGTTTAACGCATGGTTACCGCCTGAGCTACGGTCTAACCATTCACGGCGTTAGGCATCGGTGAACAAGTGCTAGAGCGAGAGAGAAATTTGGGACACTTTGAGGGCGCCTCGCAGCTTTTGTTGTATATCATTTTCGTTTGTGATTCAATGTGATTCTTGCTGTTGCCTGTTCATTGCCTTCTGTTATGCTGTTTGGGGTCATTGATTTTGTCTGTGAATTAAGAAATTCTTGCGTGAATTCAATTCCTTTTTTCTTGTTTATCCGGGTTGCAGCGGTAGCTAGCAACCTAGTAATCCTTCACAGAACCCTTTATTTTCTAGGATTCGTATTCTCCTGGGATTCTTTGTGATTCTAGCAGTTGCTTCTCTTCTAACCATAGAGTTCGTTGCGCGTCATTTTCGTGTGTGTATGACTCTTACGACTGTATCGTATAACTCGATATGATCCTCGCTGTCGCTTGTCTCCTAACTGTGGATTTTATTATCTGTCATTTTCCTTTGTGTTTCGTTGTGGTGGTTGTATCATAAACATGCATCAGTTTATATTCAACTTTCAACCTCAGTCTAAAAATCAGAATAAGAGATTCTTGATCCCAAAAAGCCATCTCGACAGATCAGATAACACTGATTCGGGTATTCTCGACAACACTGGAACAGTTCTTGAACAGAGCCAAACGTGTCGTCAATCCCTTTAGCGATTTCTTAAAATTTCTTTCTACAACATTCACATTTGATCTGCACAATACCTACCGGTCTGAGTTCAGTAGCCGCCTTCTATTACATTGTCAAAATTGACTGTTACTCTCTCCCCACGGGCGCGAAAGGTTTTAACGCATTTATGACCGACTGTTTTATCAATCACAACTTGCGTTTCAAAGGATTGTCAATATCACACTATGTCTGTGATATCGGTTGGTGCTTGATTCGTTTCAATTGCGATAGAAGCTGTACCATCCCCTGGTAGCACATTGAAGTCTAGACCACAATGACGGCTATATGCTATAGGCAAACATAGAACCTGTGCAGGAGGACGTATCAGGAAAACAGGCATTCTAAAAATAGCCAATTTTTTTCTTTTTCTAAGTTAATCCAAGTACATTCTTCTGGTGATACATTGAAGCATTAGACCCAGTACGTTTTCATCAAGCATCTAGAACGACATCCTTTCCCATAACAGCTTCTTTCCCTTCCCAATGTCTGTCAATTCATAAAGTCCACAGCTGATTTCAAAAGAAGGAGGAGCACAAACACTAAAATACAACTGTAAACGATTAGAACGTTCAAAGTCCACGTTCAGTTTTCGTACATATTCACATCTAAAGAGTAACAGGTTTCAGGACCCTTCGCATTAAAAACATAGTTATGTTATTTGTGTTTATAACTAACGTTTCCTCTTAGCTTTATGCCTGTTACCCTTTGAAAAACAAACTAGCATAAAAAATGGACATGGACTTCGAATTGTTCAGTGCATCCTCCTTTTCTGAACTTTCTTCTGTGTTATTTGGAAAGAGGACCAGAAGATACAGTTATTTTAGACCTTTTTGGAGGTGTTCGTGAAGTTCATTCGTAATACAATTCTCCAGATCTGAACCAAATGTAAATCGTTCTCTACTGAAATTTTGTCTATCTTCTGGTGTTTTTAAAGATATTTTATTATCTTTGTTTGCTTTAACCAATTTTTGAGCATAAATATCATAGTAAGTACATAATGAAAGGATTCTTCTGTGTTCCTTGAAGATAATTTCTTTGCTTAACAATGTTTTTGCTTGGTTAAGCCATAACATCCTTCGCTGATAGATTTGGAATTTCTATAGGTGGTCATAGCCATTTGTGTTTATAACTAACGTTTCCTCTTAGCTTTATGCCTGTTACCCTTTGAAAAACAAACTAGCATAAAAAATGGACATGGACTTCGAATTGTTCAGTGCATCCTCCTTTTCTGAACTTTCTTCTGTGTTATTTGGAAAGAGGACCAGAAGATACAGCTATTTTAGACCTTTTTGGAGGTGTTCGTGAAGTTCATTCGTAATACAATTCTCCAGATCTGAACCAAATGTAAATCGTTCTCTACTGGAAATTTTGTCTATCTTCTGGTGTTTTTAAAGATATTTTATTATCTTTGTTTGCTTTAACCAATTTTTGAGCATAAATATCATAGTAAGTACATAATGAAAGGATTCCTCTGTGTTCCTTGAAGATAATTTCTTTGCTTAACAATGTTTTTGCTTGGTTAAGCCATAACATCCTTCGCTGATAGATTTGGAATTTCTATAGGTGGTCATAGCCACATGAAACACCCTTTTGCTCCACTGTTAGGTGCCTTAATTTTGTGTAAATTAATTTTATATATTCCAAATGATAATTTTCTTGAAACAATTACTTGGGCACTGGCCCAACTTATTTGTTACAAATACCCGTATTTTGCGCAAAAAGGCTTTCTGAAATTGATTTTGTCAATCTTTAAAATGAAGTTTATCATTAATATGAGACTTTCTGGTCGTAATTTATGGCCAAGGTGATTTTTTTATTTATTATAACTAATCCCAATTCGCTACAACTAGATATTTGTATTCCACTATATCATAATTGATATACATATACATTTCAATTGATTATACATATTTAATTCTATGGAATCAAATTCTATTTGTTTTTAAGGCTTACAATGTGGCAGTCCCTGACTTCAATATGTCCTCACAATTTGGAAATTACGTCGATAAAGAAAGACCTATGCATGGACGACAAGTTGGCTCTCCTACACTGGGACCGCCTACTGGCGCCATGACTCTGGCTGATCTTATTGCTGGTGTTGAGTCTAATTCTACATCACATGCTATGAATAATTTACAGGCTTTGGTTCAGTTAAATGCTGCTCAGTCGAATCAGCCTCCTCAGCGTGAGTAATCAATTAAATATTTTTTGGGGTTAATCAATGTTTGCAATCGGTTATGGAATTTTTAACGGTTTTTATTTATTTTTTTTTTCATTTTCAAAGTACCAAGGACACAAAAGTAATAATTTTACAACCGCTCCCCCCCCCCTAGACCGGTCTTAAACCTTTCCATGTCCTACCGGAAACTGCGATTCTTTTAAATTTTCTTTTTTTTTTCAAAATTTTGAAGGGCAGAATCAAAGTTTCGTCAGTGTTGCCAAATTGAGCCATGAAAAATAAATAAGCAAAAGTAATTAGTTAAATTTGGCAGCGCTTGTTGTCCTTAATGCTTCAATCTATACGAATCGGTTTCCCAAAGACAACTACACCTTCAAATGACAGCAACACCTTCTTAGGCTTTTTTCTGCCATATGTTTTAGCTCGTTTTCTGATGTTCCACCCTCGTTTCTTCCTTTTCAAATTTAGCGCGACTACTACCAAAAACTGAATAACTCCAGATGGGGTTCTTTTTCATTAAAAATTGAATTTTTGCCTTCTCCCAATTTTTAACGATAGATAAAGTTTAGTGAGTTTTCACTTAGTTCCAAAAATCAGGTTTTATTTTCACTCTGCTTGGTCCTTTAACAACTTTCATATAAATTGATAGTGCAACTAACTCATTTTTGGGTATGCATTGCGACCATAATTGTACTTTAATTCATCTCTTTGACGTAAGTATTTGATTAGTTTTTATGGGTATATTTAATGATTTATTAGTTTGCCAATTCAATGTTTTAATTGAGCAGTAATTTTATTTATGGAGTTTTAATCAATTGCAAATTTGAGATACAAAATCCACTCTGTGTTACCTTTTGTATTTGTTCCCCCTTCTCAAATAGTTAATATAATTGTTTAGGTGTTTTATTTAAAGGGGGTAGGGGTAATGACCACCTTATTTATATTTCAGTCTCTTTTTGTAAATAATCCCTTATCTTGGCAATGCTACTCAGTCGAACCAAACTCATAAGTAAGCAATTGTATTTAATGGGTGAATTAGATTAGTAACTCAAGTAAAATTTGAATTTCGTTTGTGTTTAAAACGAATTGCACTAGAAACCGTTGAGAGAACTCGACAAAATTATCAAGACATCTTTTTCCCATATTTTTCATACGTTATAGGAATGCCTGGAAGCATGTCCAATGCCTTTGAAGGGAATGGGGGTAATTTTGTAGGGAACTGGGACTCTGGTCCTTGAAAAGGTTTTGTTTAGGCCCAAATGCCGTGATGTTTGCACCGTCTAACGCAATTCTTCGGATATTCTCGAGGTGGTGTTAAAAAGAGTTCTTTGATAGTACTTGCGGGGAATCCTTTTTGCAGGGCATCGATGTACATAGTTGCAGAAATTGAATGCAGATTAATGGATTGGGTTTCATATTGCAAAGTGAACCATATGTGTTTCTAGCTCTATGATCTTGAAGTCGCTTGGTATGTTATTATGAACCATTTATCAAAGGAAAAAGACATTGTAATAAGAAAAATGTACTTTTTGTCTAATATACATAAAATAAAGAAAGGAAACCAAACATTACTTATTGCTTGTACGAGTTTTATGAATTTGGTAAACATTTTTTTTGCAATAATTTTAATTCCTGGAACATAGTTCTGGCTAATTACCGCGAGTAATTTGAGCCAACTGTCTGCTAATTTGTGGTAAAAATGAGGGAATATCCGGAATCGGAGGTAATCTGTCTCAGCTGTTGGGAGAATGATTATTATTTGGGCTATTTGGTATAGGCAGCTTCCTCATTTAAAAGGTTATTTACAAATATAAGGACTTGGCAACTGCTAAAAAGTTTTTTTCAATTCTAGATTGACGTTATTAAAGACCTTGAAATTGCTTTGAAATGTAATGACATTTTAATGTCTAAAGCCGTTCTTTGCCATCACCTTTTTGTTTCAGATTAGATTACGATTACTTGAATTAGTTAGTTAGGGCTTGAAAATTATGTTTTGGGGGAGGGGGCCCTTGGACATCCTGAATTGGATGCTACAATTTTGACCAAAACAGGATCACCATTCAGGGGTGTTTGTCTCCTTGTTCTGAAATTGTGCAAATTCACGTGTCGTTTCGTAAATTATTTGCATTTACATATTGTTTCCAAAATTTCAGTTCTATTTATTTTGTTACCATTAGCACGGTTCGACCCCGCTTTTTAGGGTTTTGATGAAAGAACGGTGGCTAGGCCATATTTTATGAATGAAGAATAGTTCTCCTAGATCATGGGTTTCCAACCTTAATTTTACCACGTCCCCCTTAGAAATATTCATCGTATGGCGCTCCCTTCCATTTTATAAAATGATACAAGCACACAATTTCTTCTGTCTTAATGAAAAAATGTCTTAATGAGATGGCTCTGCTTGTCTATTGACGCGAAATTAATCAAATCAGGGCGTCAATGAGTAGAGTAGAGTAGAATATTTTTATTTATAACACGTACATAATCTATCTCAATGATGAGATAGCTACACGAAGTTCCTTTTCTAAAACCAAAAGAACATGATATTTTGATTTCATTTCAGCTAATGAAGAAAATCTTGTTTGGCATGAATAAGTTTGGATCGGCAGCAATGCTTTTACAGCTTTACATTACTAAATATTTTATACTTACTCTTATCTTAGCAACTTATGAGAATCTCAGAATTTAAACAGGTCTATTATTTTAAACTAATTTACAAACAAGTCTACTTACAGTAAATGAAGCTATTAATGTGGTATTTTTGATTCAGCAAACCCAATGATGAATATGCGAGCTCCTGCTGGCCCGCATATGGGAATGTCAAATAGTGCAATGCCTACTGGACTTGGCTCCTACCCTAATTTGCTCAATGGTAAGTACATTCATTATTTACCCAGTTGCTTGTACAAAGAAGCTTTTTTTAAGGTATCAAAGATACGGCCAAAACAATATGGATATTTAAAGCTTTAAAGGGTATTATGGGTATTAAAGGGTATATTATGGGTATTTAAAGCTTTGTTTTTAAACAATTGCAGAAAAGGAATATAGGGTATTTTGCAAAAAAAAAATATATATATATATATTCAAATCTTGTGAACCAATTAAGATGCTGGAAATAGGATGAAGCCTATCAGCTGAGTGTGGAGGGTAAAAGTCTCCGTTGGTCTCAAAATGTCACGTAACACCATTTGAATTACGATACTTAGGAGGGAGGAAAGCCGTCTTACCATTTACGGTACTTATGATTTTTAAAATTGATCTCCCATAACTTCCTATTATTTTCCTGAATTTGGCTGCTAAGCTTCATGTCAGGAAATACAATTAAAAGGAGGCAATATGGTGGGTTTTCGGTAAAATTGATATCATAGGTTGGTAAAATCGATATCACCAGGGAAGATTATATTATATCTCAAGGAGGAGGGGGTTACTTTAAAAGTGACAATTGCGACTAAACTAAGGATTATTTTGTGATATGACATTTTCTTTCAGTTTTGTGTGTACGTTGGGGGAGGGGGTGTTGATCTAGGAGGAGATAAGTTTTTGCCTCCTTTTCCTTTTTCCCCCTGTACATAGGGGGCTTGGGTGTAATTTTATGATGTTATTACAAACAGTCAACACATTTTTGTGTATCATTGATTTAAACTGTCACTAATTTTTTTCCCTGTTATTAGAGGATTGGGTGGATTCTATATTAAGTTATGGAAGTTTTATGGGGTTTAATAAGTTGGAAAAATTGGTGTGTACCGGTATGGTACATAGCGACTATTGTCTTTGATTTGTTTATTTATTAGTTATGATTTAAGGGTCTGTTTTGTTTTTAAATTTTATGTTGTTGTCTATTTTTGCATTAATAAGGCCTATAAAGGCTTTTTGTATCGATAAATATTATATCATATTATTATAGCTTTCTTGAGTAAATGTTTTAATTGTATATAACTAAAGATTGAGTACTATTTTCTTGTAAAAAAGAAATGAATCAAAACAGTTTTCCCTCAGTTTAAATGAGAACGTGAAAAACCAAATTAAAGAGAGAAAAAACTAGTAACTTAACGTGGCCGAATAATAATAGTTATTATTATTAAAGGGACTAAATACAGAACTCTGAGAGTTTGAATTTGAAATCCAGTAGAACATCTGTCAAGGGTGACTTATTGAAAAAACAGGAAGTTTAAAAGACACAGTGATTTATTCGATTACCGATGTTCTTTAGTTTTTTTTTTTTTTTTTTTTTTTTTTTTTTTTTTTTTTTTTTTTTTTTTTTTTTTTTTTTTTTTTTTTTTTTTTATATATATATATCTCAGAAGCGTTAGAAACAGATGATATTTGTTTCGGATATTTGAAAGAAGAGGTCAAACTTTTTTTTTATTCATTGACTTGGGACGACTGTTTCAGCAAGGATACCAGAATAATCATTTTTCTAAAGGGTTTATCGTTCTTTAATGCTTTTTTTGTGATCATGTTATTGCGAAACGAAGTATGAATCACTTAATGTATGCGACATAAGACAGTAAACAGCTAAAAATAATGAATATGATAAATGACTATTTTGATGTCGATTTGTCGAAAAGTCTTCTTTGAGTGAGTTTTTCTGATGGTTAAACTCGGAGAAAGCTCATTTTATATGAGATAGCATTAATCACCGCTTGATATTAAGTAACGCATGGTTTCTTTGCCCTGGTTTGGTTGATTCAGTCTTTAAGTAAGTGCTATATGGTTGTGGTCTTTTATATAGTATAGTTGAGATTATACGCCTTGCTATATCTGTTTTGCCTTGATTAGAATAAGTATCTCATTTGGTTTTGTTAAGATTTTTGGCTGAGGGTTATTAGTCACTGGCTTTCCTTTTATTGCTAAGTTTTGATAGAAGTGGGAACACTTAGCAGGCGAAAAGAATCATGTGACCTTGTCTTAAAAAATTTAGCTGTATGTCTGATTGAAAACGAAGTTCTCAAAGTATTCCCTGAACATTTCTTGGAAAAAAGAACTCCTTTGAACATCAATCTAACACCAATCATACATTTTTAGCAGTCAATAAATATCAATGCTTTATTTATTTTGAGCATACTTTTGCTAGCCAAAAACAAAATAGAATATATCACTTTGACCCAAATTTATCACTTAGACGAGACAGGTGTCGGTCTCGGAAATCCTAGCCCAAAGGGAATCGGTCACTCCCTCAAACAATTAGATTTTTTTATCAGAAATAGTTTGGGAAAAAAGTTATTTGAAAACCCGTCTGATCCTGATAGTATATTATTATCAGTGTACAAACATGAACCCTTTATTTATTTTATACTTAATTTTGCCAACCAAAAAAATCTGAGCATTTTTGATCCCCAAGCGAATCGTATATTTGCCCGCTTAAAGGGATTATTTAATCGGTAATGTGGAATCTGGATAACAGAGTGAGATCCGACTTCTATCAGAACCTAGATTAACTGATTATCAAAATTCGGATTTATCATCGCTCATCATCGATTTTTGATAATCATCTATTCAAAAGTATTTCCAAATGCTTTATTTGTACTATTAGTCAACTAGACCATAAGTAGGAATTTGCGTCGTATGATGACAATGGTGAATCTGCGGATGACTCATTGGCTTCAGCCACCCCTGCCAAATCAAGACAATATTGGTGGTTTGTTTAGTTTAATAAATTAGTCGATCTGCTATTGTCTGCACAGTTCAGTCACCTATTTTATAGTTCATGTTAACCTGTCCCCCCCCCCCCCCCGTGCCACTTTCGCCACTCAAAGTAAATGTGACTAAATTGTGGATTCAGGGGAGCAGAAATAAAAGTTTTATATTTAATGAACAATTATATTGACCGTTGGCAAGTGTCGTTGAATGTAAAGCGGAAAAAATTGTATCTTTTTTCCTTTCTTTTTTCTTGCTATCTTTTTTCTTTTTGTTATATTTTTTTTTCAAATATTTTTTTTTCAAAACTTTCTTTTCAAAGAGTGGACGTTATGTTATCTCCATACTTTGATGCCATGTTACATTTAAAGAACGAAAATGCATCATGTTTTTTAAGACATTACGTCTTCCGTGATAATTTTTTCATGAATTTTATTTTATGGGTTCTCCCTTTTCATCCTTTTTTATTCTTAGTGTATGCAACTTAATCCTCATAAACCTAATTTTCCAGCCTATTGTAGGACCCTGAAATCTCAAAACCTCCAAAAACTCATTGATTTTGCTAACATTTGCTAACATAGGACACTCAAATCATTATAGGATTTGGTGGCCGGCGTTTACCCCTCCCCCGGCGATTACCCCCCCCCCCCTCCTTCCCCCGCGGAAAACACCCCCGTGGAAAATAAGGCTTTCCAAATTTGAGAATTTATTTGAGTTTTATTTTTTTAATTTCCCTAGGGGGAAGGGCTTTTGGTACTTGTGTATTATGCGCCACTCGCTCAAGTTTACGTTGTATAAAATTCGAAAACAAACCTTTTTTTCGTTAATTTCTTCGATACTTTAGAAATAAATTTGGGCTATATATTTGCGCATTAAGGGGGGGGGTAAAGTATTTGGATAGTTTGAAGTCAGAAAACAATTCTTACTTCATAATATGCAGAATAATTGTACCTAATTTACTCCCCCCCCCCCCCTAATGTGCAAATATATAGCCCAAATTTGTTTTTAAAGTAACGAAGAAACCGGTTTGTTCTCGAGTTTTACACATCGTAAACTTGAGTGAGTGGCGTATAACAAACAAGTATCGGATTTTTTCATGGAGAGAGAACTTTAACTTAAAGAGTGAGGTCTTGAGGAGTAGGCAACCCCTTTCATATATGTAATAATTTCAGTTCGTTTTAAGTTTTGAGGCTGCTCCTCACTTTCAGTTGAAAAAGTTTTTATCTTCAATTACTTACAGATAGTATTTGTTAATGGGAAACATAAGTTTTTAAAGAAAAGTAGAGAGCCTGATTAAACCAAAAATGAGCAGAAATAAAATCAAATAATCTTCAAAGTAAAAACTATGGAGTATAATAGAAAAAAAAATTAAAAAGATGTAAAATATTTTTTATATGAAAAAGACTATGTCAATAAAAAATGAACGGAAATTAATATAAATACCTTTTTCCACAAAACAAGTTTGTCAAAGAATAGTAAACAGTCTCGTTAAGCCAAAAATGAGTAGAAATAAATTCAAATAATTTTCCAAGCGTAAGACTATAAGGAATAGATATCAGAATATGTATATCAAACTGACAATACACGATTGTTTATTTTTTTCAAGTAAAGTGCAAATTATTTTCTGGTCTGAAGAAGACATGGGTGTTGTCAGCCATACTCCTTTTAATTTTTGCTCGTTTTGAGTTTGACTAGGCTATCTGTTGTAATTTCTGTTAGTTTTGGGTTTCATTTATTTGTTAATGGTGATTTGTGGTAGTTTTACACTTGGAAGATAAGAAAAACAAACTCATAGAATTTGACAACGCTTTTGTCTGTAAAAACTTAAACAATTTAGAATTTGTTGGTTCACAATAAAATTCTCAAATTTGGAAAGCCTTATTTTCCAAGGAGCTGTATTTACCCGAGGGTATTTTCCACGGGGGGCGGGGGGGGGATAAACGCCTAGAAACAAATAATCTAAGTCTATGACAGTTTACATTCCCATTTGATTTCTTGCTCTCCCTTACCCTTTGCTGTGTTCCTTAGGAACAAATCCTTCCAAATGATCCATATAATTGGGGTTAAATTCCACCCTATTTAGCTCCTCATTCAGTTTCAAACCAGCCACTAACCCCATTTCGTAACTTGACTGCAGCAATATTGTTCTCATACATAGCACTTATCACTTTAATTTATTTATCTAGTATACCATACAGGGTATAGTATCCATAGAAGATCTTAAACGAAGCTCTCCTATCGGCGGATTCAAATAACTGCTCATAATCTATAACACTGAGGACTACAAGTGTATCATAATTCAGGCACTTCTCAATTATTAATTTAAGAATGAAAATTTGAACTTCGCATACTCTTCTCTGCCTAAAACCACCCTGATCTTCTAAAAATTTTGTCTACAGCATCTCTAATTTAGTACCATTGTTCTAAGTACTGGCTTCCCACAGAAACCTGGCTAATGCCTGTATAATCACACAGTCACTCTTGTTACCTTTCTTATAGAGGGTTGCAATTAAAGTTTTCCTAAAATCGCTTGGTGCTTCCCTTTTTGAAAAATCACATTAATAGTCTTCAGAATTTTACCTCAAATTTCATACCCACCATATTTCAAAACTCCTTTACCTCACAGTCGGCCAACTTTAACCAGCGGAAGGAGATAATGCAAGGCTGTATTCCTCAGGGTTGAGGGCCAGAGGAAGCAGATTGAGGTGACAAAACCCGGCTAGAATAAACTAACAAATGACCCTCTTGGAGCAGATGTTTTTTGAAGATAGTAGTTGTTTCGACATAGATTTTTTTTTGTCAAAAAATACGAACGACTTCCGCTTCAACGCTAACATTTTTCGCTAACGATTTTTGCCAACGGTTTCCGCTTCAATGTTTTTCCTAAAATAAGCCCTCTAAATCTTTCAGCAGGGAAATTCTAGTTACACTTTTGAGTATTAGTAGCAATTCCACAGAAGTCAAATGAGAAATCTCTTTTGCTTGTCCGTCAAGTTTAACAAACACATTGTTTTATCAATTTTCCTATGTCAAGTGTATGAGCTTTTTTCGAACACTCTTTAACTGACATTTAACTATTATTTCCGAAAAACACGGCAAGTAAATACTAACCCCTCTATGCATTTTTTTTTTATAGTTTAAGGAAATAAAAAAATGTAGTTTGTTTTCATATTAACAAATTTTAGTGATTGAGGAATTAGTATTTGATTTTTTTCTAGGTGGAAATCCCTACCGTTCCAACTACTATCTAAATAATTATACCTCGTCTTTCTACTGAAAGTCGGATATCCTGACCTTAAACGTATTTGTGATTGTCTTAGTACCGTGAGAGAAGATTTATTGCTTTCATTAGCCCGTAGAGATGATTTTTTTGTTGTTTGACTATTTTTGTTACATTTCGTTTTTTTCCTTTTGTGAGCTAAAATCAAGTCACGACGCCTCTGTACTTGTCATGAAAATTCAGTCATTTATTAATAAACGGTTCACTTGTTTCAACGTTCGTCTCTTTTTTTTAAACTACGCAAGTCATAGATTCTAATAAATTAGGATAGGAAAATTCACTTATTTCAATATTTGACTGTTTTCTACCCAAATAATAGACCTGATAAAATAGTTGTTTTTAGTTTAGTATTTAGTGGCATATTATACCCCAAGTTTCTAGCGGCCTGGCGCCATGAAAATGGCGAGGAAAAAATGGTGTACCAAAACGGCTGAAAAATTCAGGTGTTTCAACGTTGGTATATTTTTAAAACACTACAAAACTAATAGAAATAATAAACTAGGCATATCAGATGGATTGATATTTCACTTGTTTCATATTTGTCTTATTTATAAAGTCAACATAAGAAATGGACCCCGGAACTTGGCGTACCACAAGGACTAAATAGGTCACTTGTTTCAGTGATTATCTGTTTTTGTATGGCTACACTAATAATCGACCCAATAAGCAAGATGTATCACGGGGAGCTCGACTCGACAGAAGAACCT
Source organism: Artemia sinica (assembly GCA_027921565.1). Lineage (NCBI taxonomy): Eukaryota > Metazoa > Arthropoda > Branchiopoda > Anostraca > Artemiidae > Artemia > Artemia sinica. The sequence goes on along the minus strand of JAPEVW010000208.1, from coordinate 68,928 downwards.
TAGGTTTCAAATCCCCTGTACTCTGCTAGATACTCTGTTGCATTTATTCTTCAATATTGGAACATGTCTCCTGTTTTTAGTGAAGATTTGAGGCTATTTTCATGTTCTGATTAAATACTAGTTATTTATTTGACAGAATCAAACTAGCAAGGATAAAAGTTAACATTGTGAAAAGATTTTTTTTCTTCTGGTAATGGTGTGATGTTATTTTTTGTATTGTTATTTTCTTTTGTGGATTAGACGTAGCTTATTTATAAACGATTATTAACCAAATATGTATACTTGTATAATAGTTTTTTTTTTGTCATAAATTCATTTTTTATACTGATTTCATTTTTAACCTATGAAAAATTTTCAGATTGATCATGTGGTGTTGACCCAATGAACAACGCGTCTTTTTTAATTCTGTGTTTACTTTTGTTTTAATTGGATAACTGTCAATAGGGCACTACATATAAGGGAAAAAACATTATTTTTATGAAAACCCCGTCCATATAATAGAACGGTTAACTGTTGACTAATTAATAATTAAAAGGTAAGAAAATATTTTTTGGTATTGCGGCATGATAAGTACTGTGTTATAGCTATGGATGAAGTGAAAAATAATAAAATTAAGAACTCATTATCCATGACTTTTTGTTTTGTAGCTTTTGTTTTGTAGTAACTGTGGAAGTAACACTTTGTAACCCTACATAAATATCAATGCGCTCTCGATGTTCTCTGTATTGGAAACATGTTCTTTATATCTGCCTATTGTTGTGCAAAAAGTATTTTGCACAACTGTTGTTTTTATGACCAAAAAAAAGAAGGGCTAGGAGATCTAGGTTCCCTTCACAGCAGATTTAAAAATGAAACAGGCATTTAGCTGCCGACTTACGTCATGGGGTATGCCGACATACCCCCACAGTCCCAGGGGAAAGGTCTATAATTTATAAAATTTGCCCATTGTTTACGCATAGTATTTGTTATTGGGAAGTATGCACACATTTTCGGGTGGGAGGGGGACAAATTTTCGGCTGGGTGTCTTTCCACGGGGGAATTTTCTCAAATTGGAATTATGTTTCAAAATTAGGCCTATTCTAAACGATATGGGAATTTTCGATCTTATCTCGTAACCATAGGCCAACCGTCTAGGGCTAAACCGAAAGCAGGTCGTCCACTGTTGGGGTGGGAGGATGTCGTAAAGAAAGGTTCTAAGGGAAATGGGATCTTCCTGGGAGGGTGTAAAGAGGGATGCTTTGAAATAGATTGGGGATAAAGGCGGAGCGTGCGTAGCTGTATCGACCTCAGGCGACTCGGTGCTGCGGCGAGTTGTTGTTAGTAGTAGTAGTAGTATAGAGCAGACAATATTATTCAATTTATGCCACCAATGCTTAATATTAGGATTTCTATTTCGTTTTGTTACTTTTGTTTTTGCAATTCAGTTAAATTTTTGGATGATGTAAAACTTAATTGTATTGGTATATGTAGTGCTGTTTTGAAAGTCAGATGGTTTAATTTTATGTCGCTATCGTTAACTGTTTGTGCATTATGTTGTGTTTTTCATGTTTTTTAGCTATTATTAATGCAACCAAGTCTGTGCAAGGAATCAACCAAACCGGCTAATGCGTGGCTTAATAGTTAAATTGTAACCCAAGTGTTTCATACTTGCAATTGAAATTCTTCTTTTTAAAGTGCATTTCAAAATTGTCCTTAAAAAACATTGGGTGATTGATTCCACATCTAATCCAACTGTTAATGTCAATTTCGATTTTATGAATTAGAAGTAATTTTGCCAAGCAGGCTTTTTTGGTGGCAACGTTTTTTTTTACAACTCCAAAAATATTTATTTAATATATGTAGCCCAGACCGAAAAACATTAAAATACTCCAGATGCCCTGTTTTGAACCGTCTCCATGTGCCTTTTCTTTGTGGGTAGAATGCACCCTATACGTTATATAGACCTTAGAAGAAGGAAGAAATACATGATGTGCCTAATCATATAAATTTTTGTCTATGAGACCCCAGGAAAAAAAATCTATGGTTTATGCAAATAATTTTTCCCACACTCTACTAGACTAGGTTTCCGTGCTGAACTTTCAGGATTCTTAGAACATCTCTTATCAAGTTGCTTGAGGAAAAATATGCCTTATTTATGATCATATTCAAAGCTTAAAATGTATTAATAGATACTTTTGCGAAAAAGATTAAGTACCAAGGAAGGAAATCTTGTTGTTTGGATTTGTTGAGTAGCAGCTTGCACAACTATATATGTCTAAGCAAAACCAGGAAGAAATTCAAGAAATAGACCTCCACATGCAGTTCCGCAGTTCTTAGTAGTAGCTGGTGACAATTTAAAATAGAGAAACGTGGGTAAAAGTCAGAAAAAAAAGCTAAAAACACATGGCACTATATAGCTTAAAAAGGTTTAGCTTTTCTTTGAAGTTTTAATCTTTGTAAATCAACAGACGGTTAATGTTTGAATTTTTGCGATTGAAAAGTGTTGTCAAATTTACGAATTAGTTTTGCTTATTCATTTTCACAATTGAACGTGATAACACTGACAAAAATGTGGTAATGACCTCAAACTCCATAGAAAAGCTTAAAAAATCGTAGTTTTTAGGTTTCAAAAAAGAAAGAAGCTTACGACCTTTCTGCAAATTATTTATTTCCTAATTCATAAATATGTTTTCTAGCCAATCATTTTTTTTCGCTGAATTTATTTTATGTATCGTTAAAAGTTGACAATAGGTTTGAGACCTTTTTTATTTATTTATATAAGAAATGCAGAAAGTATATTTAAGGGGTATTGTTTATGTAAAGAGTGCAAAAGTTTTTGATTTTTGTTGGTAGCAGCATCTCTCAAGCTGGCTTAAATTTCATTCAAAGTCAACAATAGCTGTGTAGACCTTTTTACTCATTAACGAAAAAGACATTTAAAAATATGTTATTATTGTTATTACTTTCTTGACAAAACTGTCGTTGAAAAATGTTGTCATCCCTGATGTTGGCGTCGAGTTTGTAGCTTGACCTGTTTTCAGGTCTGTCGAATCCACCGCCCCCAGTTCCTAGTACAATACGCCTTCCCAGCTCTTTTGAGTCTTCCACAATCTCTATGTCATCTGCAGCTTCTGAGGTTGTAACGTCAACTACAATGTCAGGTGAGTTCGAATTCCTTCTTCTTGAAACGCTGGTTTAAACCGTGTATAATCCGTACGCGGGCTGCTGCACCTGCCATAAATTATTATGGCAGGTATAAATTATGTGCATAATATGTGCATAATTGGTGGCATAATATAAATTATGCCACCAATGTGGTTGATACTGATCGTTAAGGCTGTTGAGGCTTTTGAAGTAAACTTTTACATTATTTTCTTCGGCTTATTTTTAAAGTAACGTTAAGTGATGATACAGATAAAAAGACGAAACGTGAAATAATCTCTTTAGATATTATGAACTCAGAAGTTTAAATGTTATTTTCAACAAAAATATATGTATCTAGGTAATTTTCTTTTTCCAAAAAGAAAAACAAGAGTTTTTCACCTGATTCAAACTTCAACTTTTGTATTTCTTTTTTTTATTTATTCAAACTCAAGATCAGTTTAATCTTGTTTTCGTTTGGCGTCTTAAGGACAAAAAGGAAAGTAAATCACCAAATAGAAATACAAAAATATTCGTCTGCTCTGAATGTTGAGAAAACTGATTTTCTCCTTATCTAATTTATTTTATGTTTTGTTTTTAAAAATTAAATGAAAATTCAAACAACTATAAAAAACTCTCTTATCGTTGGTGTTCTGCTTGAATGCTCCAGATTGTATGATATACAGCCGCAATAAGACGAAAAAATAGATAACTATGATATTCATTATTCTGAGGAACTCCGATTCGAAATATATTGCTTTTTGATTTTTGGATTGGGGTTATGGTGGTGCTTTATTATGTTTGATTTGGATTAGTATCCGATTGCGTCGTTTTAGACAATTCCATTCTTGCTGAAAATCACCCACGAAAATGTTCTTCGGGCAATTCTGCCTGGAAAATTCTCCTTAGTCTACTTTCATTAGAAAAAAGGCTCTTTTTTTATTTAATTTATGATCGTTCTTCAAATCGTGCCGGAAAATTCCCTCTTCTGTTGAAAATTTTTCTGAGAAATCCCCCTCCCTAATGAATAGGCTCTCTTGCGGAAAATCTTCTTATAGAGGATTTCTCTCGTGGAAAATCCCCCTCCCCCATGGAAGATTCCCCCAAAAAATTGCAAACGCGCTGACAATTTCCCCTGGACAATTTTTCTGGAACATCGTCTCGTGCCAAATTGAGTCGCCACTGAGAAAGCAAGATAAATAAAAAGAATATCATATAGGAATTCTGGCAATATCTCCCCGTGTCAAATTTCTCCTGGAAAGTTCACTCCCGGAAACTTCTCTCCTCGCATTGAAGTCGAGCAAAGAAGTTTTTGAAGCCGGTTGGGGTATTTTGTATAATTGAATACTAAGGTAGATCGAGGAAACTTATTAAACCGATTGCCTTGTAGAATTATTTTGTAAATTTCTTTGTAAAAGGCTCTTTTTTTTATTTAATTTATGATCGTTCTTCAAATCATGCCGGAAAATTCCCTCTTCCGTTGAAAATTTTTCTGAGAAATCCCCCTCCCTAATGAATAGGCTCTCTTGCGGAAAATCTTCTTATAGAGGATTTCTCTCGTGGAAAATCCCCCTCCCCCATGGAAGATTCCCCAAAAAAAATTGCAAACGCGCTGAAAATTTCCCATGGACAATTGCCCTGGAACATCTTCACGTGCCAAATTGAGTCGCCACTGAGAAAGCAAGATAAATAAAAATAATATCATAGAGGAATTCTGGCAATTTCTCCCCGTGTCAAATTTCTCCTGGAAAGTTCACTCCCGGAAACTTCTCTCCTCGCATTGAAGTCGAGCAAAGAAGTTTTTGAAGCCGGTTGGGGTATTTTGTATAATTGGATACTAAGGTAGATCGAGGAAGCTTATTAAACCGATTGCCTTGTAGAATTATTTTGTAAATTTTTATATTGGGATAGAGCAAAGAAGTTTATAAAACGGGTTGCCTTGTAGTTATTTTTTAAATTTGAATACATGGTTTAGAGTTTAGAGTAAAGAAATTGATAAAGCTGGTTGTGATATAGTTATTTTTTACCATTGAACATCCTGATAAAGCAAAGACGCTTATGAAAACCAGCTGCGATGTCGAATTATTTTGTTTATTTGGATAGAGCAAAGAAATATATAAAACCGGTAGTGAGGCAGAGTTATTTTGCATCATTGAACTTTGAGGTGGACGAAAGAAGTTTATAAAACCAGTTGCGATGTTTATACTAAAACCAGTTTATACTAGGGTGGAGCAATAAGTCAAATTTAATTTTCACTTTACCTGCATAAGTTAAAGTTTACTTCTGTATCTCGAAGTTTTTTCAGCGTGCCTCTTTGAGCCGAAACCTCGGTGTGCAGGTTGCAACGAGTCGGTGAATCACATCTGCTAAAGCGTCTGCCAGTGTTGTCATTGTATTGTACTTTTATGTACTGTACAGAGTGCGTGTTGTTTACATCGATAGTATGGTGATTGTGCGTATATAATTTGAGTGAAAATGAATGCGAAAAGACAAGTAAAAACGTTCACGGTAGATGATAAGATGGAGATAATTAAGATGGTGAATGAAGGGACACAAGAGAAGAAAGACATAGCCTGGGCCGGATTTAAAGCTTTGACGCGTCTAGGCCCAAGTTTTTTTTTGCCACTCCGTATCGGCGAGATTTTTGGGGAAATCCCCGTGAACTCAGAGATATGGGAGAAGAGAACAGAACACAAATGATAAGCCAAAAGTAATGAAGTGGCCACAGAATTCCTGTGTTGTTTTAAAATCACTTTTCTATGACTAGGTAGCACGGCGGCAGAGTGCACCAGACACTGACGGTAAATTACATCAGTCCAGTTTTTGTTAAGAAAAAAAAAATCACTCAGTGATAATTTATTTTTTCCCCTGGTATTGTGAGCCCCTAGGCCCGGAACTAGTGGGCCTATTGGTAAATCTGGGCCTGGATATAGCTGTTATGTACTTCATCCTAGGCAGTACACTTCAACTATTAAAAAAAAAGAAGTCAGAAATCGAAAACCCAGCAAATGATGGTAGCGTTAAATGTAAGAGGAAGAGATCATCTGAGTTTCTTGATGTAGAAAAGTGCCTGACTAAATGATTTAAACAATATAGAGAAGCAAACATTCTTCTTGGGTTTCAATGCTTCAAGAAAAGGCTGAACACTTCGCCAAACATCTAGGGCATGATAATTTTAAGGTCAGTAACGGTTGGCTTGAGAATTTTAATAAGAGGCATAATATTACGTTTAAGAAAGTTTGTGGTGAGAGTGCGCCTGTGGACAGTGATGTTCGTGATTAATGGAAGGGCTCGTTAAAGCATATTTTGAGGTTGAAAAACATTTTTAACGCCGAAGAAACAGATTTGCACTTCAAGTGCCTCCCTGATAAGACCTATCAATTTAAAGATGGAAAATGCTACGGTGGTAAACACAGCAAAGAAAGGGTTACAATTTTACTAGTAGCAAACAAAACAGGATCAACCAAGTTGCAGCCCTTCGTTCTTGATAAAGTGAAAAATTCTAGATGCTTCAACGGAGTAAAGCCTTTGTCTGTTGAACACACGTCTGTTATTTGTGGACAATTGCACTACAGATATTCCTATTCCCCCTCTAAAATAGGTTAATGTAAAATTTTTGGCAGCCAAAACAATAAAAAAAAAATGCCACTAGATGCAGGAATAATAAAAAACCTCAAGATACTTAACAAAACTGAAGTGATCAGAAAATATAATTTCGACATTGAAGACGGAAAGGTATGCATTATCAACCTCTAGAGACTATTCAATTTTCCAACAAATGCTGGGATAAAATAACGAACAAAACAATAACCAACTGCTTTAGGTCGTGTTGATTAGAAGGGCTAAAAAATCAAGCTGAAACAGAAAATGAACCGCAAGTGGAAGAACAACTAGAAGAGGAAATGCTAAACGTTAACGTCGAGGCGGAGTGGAATGAGGTGATATGATAATGCAGCTGTCATCAGACAAGAGACCAACATTTTAAGGATTTTGTCGGCGAGGGGGTAGCATTAACCGGCACATTAACTGATGAAGAAATAGTAGAATCCCTAACCATCCAAGAGACCGCTCCTTGTGACGATCAAAATAAGGCAGACATTACACCTAAAGCAGCGGAAGCTGCAGTCCGTACTTAACGTATGATTTAGAAAGAAAAACAGTAATGTACCAGATAATGTTTTTTTCACCAGCAGTTTCACTCGAAAGTATGATTGACACACGTGTTGCCAATAGTCTTAAGCGGAAGAAGACTAGGGACTTTTACACAGTGTGGTTAATATATGGACTTTACTGTTTAGTGTGTTTGTACATTCTTTTTTCATCATGTATGCTGTGACTATTTGCTATTAATACAATAAATAACTTGATTTCATATTAATACAGCAATAAAGTTAACCTTAACTTTGTAGTGGCTGTAGGGAATAAATTTAACGATCCTTTTACGTCTGTAACTCGAATTTTCATTTGTTTTACCTGTAAAACTCGTTACCTTTGCAAGTCGAATTTTATTTAGAACGACCTCTATAACTCGAACTATACGTAATTCGAAGAAAAATCGTGGCCCCGTGAATTTCGAGTTAGCGAGAGAACGCACACATATATATATATATATATATAGATTTAGATATATTCAGATTTAGATAGAAGGAAAATTATAATATTAAATGTTTTTTCTCCCCCAGGTGAATCAGGATAGTTATTTCTGATGTTAAGGAGTTCAGGTGGGCCATCTGCAGATTGTTCATCTTCCCCTGTTGGCTTGCTAGATGCTGAAACGATGGCTTATATTTCTGAATTTTTCACATCAAATTCAATTGATAAATATAGGCCTACAGTCGCTTTAAAGCACACAACCAAGCAATCTTCTTCTGTCGGTTTCAAATGATATCGGTTGCTTTTTGATTAAATTGTGAGTTCTATTGTCCTATTCTACGTCCTCTCCAAGTTCTTGAAGCGATCAGTAATCCCAAAACGTCTGAAATAGTTTCACTGTTGCTCAATACAAAGAACCAATAATTGTTGACGATGTGCCTTCACTTGGCCAAATATACTTTTCAGTCTGACATTTCCCTTGTATAAGATTCTTCAGTTGGTTAACTGTGATTTGGCTGCCGCTTGCAGACATGTAAATACTCTCAGTTCCAGAACAAAAGAAATGCCAGAAAAAGCTGTTTCCGTTTTTGGTTTTATTTTCAACGAAGCGTAGCCAGGTGCCAATAACTTCAGATTACCAGTCCAAAAACAAGATGCGGAAGGATTGTGCGTCCAGATGATCCTGATGTACTTGCTCACTATAGAACTTATGTCTGTATCTCTTCTCTTGACTTCTTTATATTACAGCTGAAACAACGTTTTGGACTTCACTGAATGTTTTGTCACATCTCTGCATCTTTGCCCCTTCTGAGATTGTTTCTGTTGGCCCCATGAGCATGAAAATGGAGTATTAACTTAAAAAAAGTGATTGAGGTGTCGTACAGCAAATGGGAAGATTTTCCGATCACAGAAAGGCCTTCTTGTGCTGTGTCGTCTTCAAGAATGCAACCCTACCTTTTACCAAAGTATTTAAGTTTTATTCTTGCGTTGTTGCGTTGCTTGTAAGTACTACTACTTCAAAAGGTGCTTTCCCGCACATAGAAGGCTAAAGTTTAGCTAAGGAGTTCAACCGAACAAAAAAGGCTGGGGAGCTTTTTCCTGCTCGTGACTCATAGGAACATTGATGTCTGTCCCGAAAGGATAGTTGTCGTTTTTGCATTGAAGTAAACTCACCGTCGTTCTGTAAACACTTGCTGTACTGAACTTGACAAATTTTTTTGTCACCGTTTAGAACGTATGATGTATATGTCTATGCTTGTCATTTTCTACCAGGCTTTTAGAGCTAGTTAAGCTATTTGTGTGTTCCTTTCTGTCTTTGTATCGTATTGAATAAAAAATAGTTTTTTTTTTTCAACTGAATGCAAGGAGCAAATTGAAACTTACAACGGACAGAAATTTTTCCGCGTATTAGAGGAGGGGGGCTACCCCTTCCCCAACCCTGGCTGTTTATGCTAAAGTCTTAAAGTTCTTTAAAAATACTTCGTATTCAAATTTATCTTCCACTGTGTTTGAGTAGTCTATCTTAAAGAATTGTGACAAAAAGTCAAACTTCAGCGTAAAAAGGGAGGGTTGAGGAGAGGATATCATTTTGACCGTTTTTCAAATCATACCAGGAAATCTCTTCCCCCCGCCACCCCCATGTGTTTAAATTTATCTGGAAAAATATTCCACGGAAAAATCTCCCCGATGACCCCCCCCCCCCCCCTGAGAATTTCCGTATATTTCATGATGATAAATACTGTATGTGAACAATGTGGAAATTGCACAACTTACAGCCCTTTCGCCAGGGGCTACGCGGGGTCTTGCCATCCGCAAAGGCATAATTGTTGGATTTTTCAACTAAGCTGAATCAAATGGCTATCTCAAAATTCTGATCGGACATCTTCTAGGAAAAAGGAGCTTGAGAAGGAGACCAGCTATGCTCTAATCTTCTTAGTCACTTTGATAGGGCTGTATAAATTTTTTATTTCCGTTCGAATGAGCCCTTTCCCCATCTTCTACGACCATTGGTTCGATACAATCTCCATAAAAAAATAAGTAAAACACGCATCCATGATCCTTCTTCTGGCAAAAAAAAAAAATGTTCTCTAATATGCTGAATCTGATGGTGTAATTTTCATTAAGATCGCTTGAATTTTCGGGGAGTTTTACCTCATTTTTCGAAAATCAGGCCGAAGGCATCGAATTAGGAGATCGGTACCTGCGCAATGCAGACCATTGGTCAGCATGCGAAAAAGTTTTTAAGTTGTTTTTTTTTTGTAGCTTTTGATAGCTAATATTAAATTTGACTAATTTTATATATTTTGAATCATGGGCAGCGCCATAGCGCTGCCTAAGTAAAGAACGATGTGGGCACAAAGTATTATTTATATATATTTTTTTTTCTCCATACCCGGGCACTTCGTATCGAAGGAGTTGTCGTAGAAACTTCGAAAAGGGCTCATTCGATTGGAAATTGGAGTGGCTTGTGCCCTTTTTAATAGTCGAAAGTGATTGTAAGGCAACTAAGACCCCTTCCACGCCCACCATTTCCCGAAACACATCCAATCAAAATTTTGAGATAGCCATTTTGTTCAGCGTAGTTGATTTCCAGATAGAAAATATGTTTTTGAGGAGGACACTCCCCCACAACCCTCGGGGCAAGGGTTTTAAGTTTTGCCCTGAGGGCATATAAGAACGATGTTGGCACAATGTATCATTTATTATTTTTTTTTCCTTTAGAGCAGGGCACTTCGTATCGAAGAAGTTGTCGTAGAAACTTCAAAAAGGGCCGATTCAATTGGATATTGGAGTGGCTTGTGCCCTTTTCAATAGTCGAAAGTGATTATAAGACAACTAACACCTCTTTCACGCCCACCATTTCCCGAAACACATCCAATCAAAATTTTGAGATAGCCATTCTGTTCAGCGTAGTTGATTTCCAGATAGAAGTTATATTTTTGAGGAACACACTCCCACACAGCCTTCAGGGCAAGGGTTGTAAGTTATGCCCTGGGGGCATGTAAGGTTTTTGTAGAAGGTGTTGTCTTAGAATTTTCAAAAAAGGCTCATTCGATTGGAAATTCAAAGGGTTAGTGCCCTTTTTAATAGTCGAAAGTGATTGGAGGGCAACTAGCCAACCCCACCCCCACCCCACGCCCATCATTCCCCCAAACACATCCGATCAAAATTTTGAGATAGAGATTTTGTTCAGCGTAATTGATTTCCAGATGGAAATATGTTTTTGAGGAGGACACTCCCCCACAACCCTCGGGGCAAGGGTTTTAAGTTATGCCCTGAGGGCATATAAGAACGATGTTGGCACAATGTATTATTTATTGTTTTTTTTCCTTTAGAGCAGGGCACTTCGTATCGAAGAAGAACACATCCAATCAAAATTTTGAGATAGCCATTTTGTTTCACGCAGTTTAAAGTTCAGGAAATTATACCTTTGAGCAGGACGCTCCCCCCACAGTCTTCAGGACAAGGGTTATAAGTTATGCCCTGGGGACATATAAGTTTTTATTAAAATCTTTGTCGTAGAAACTTGAAAAAGGGCTCATTCGATAGGAAATTCAAAGGTATAGTGCCCTTTTTAATAGTCGAAAGTGATTTGAGGGCAACTAACCCCCCTCTCTCGCCCACCTTTTCCCCAAAGACATCCAATCAAAAGTTTTAGATAGCCATTTTGTTCAGCCTTGTTGATTTTCAGATAGAAATTATGTTTTTGAGGAGCACACTCCCCCACAGCCCTCTGGGCAAGGGTTGTAAGTTATGCCCTGGGGGCATATAAGGTTTTTATAGAACGCGTTGTCGTAGAAACTTCAAAAAGGGCTCATTTGATTGGAAATTGAAATGGCTAGTGCCCTTTTTAATAATCGAAAGTGATTGGAAGGCAACTAACACTCTTCCCCCGCCCACCATTTCCCCAAACATATCCAACCAAAATTTTGAGATAGCCATTTTGTTCCACGCAGTTTAAAGCTCAGGAAATTATACATTTGAGCAGGAGACTCCCCCCACAGTCTTCAGGGCAGCGGTTATAAGTTATGCCCTGGGGGCATATAAGGTTTTTATAGAACGCGTTGTCGTAGAAACTTCAAAAAGGGCTCATTTGATTGGAAATTGAAATGGCTAGTGCCCTTTTTAATAGTCGAATGTGATTTGAGGGCAACTAACCCCCCTCTCACGCCCACCTTTTCCCAAACACATCCAATCAAAATTTTTAGATAGCCATTTTATTCAACGTAGTTGAAAGTTTTGGAAATTAGGTCTTTAAAGATGACAACCCACAACCCTCAGGGCAAGGGTTGTAAGTTATGCCCTGGGAGCATGTAAGGTTTTTATAGAAAGCGATGTTGTAAAAACATCAAAAAGGGCTCATTCAATTGAAAATTGAAAGGGCTAGTGCCCTTTTAATAGTCGAAAGTGATTGAGGGGCAACTAACCCCCCTCTCACGCCCACCTTTTCCCTAAACACATCCAATCAAAATTTTTAGATAGCCATTTTATTCAACGTAGTTGAAAGTTTTGGAAATTAGGTCTTTAAAGATGACAACCCACAACCCTCAGGGCAAGGGTTGTAAGTTATGCCCTGGGAGCATGTAAGGTTTTTATAGAAAGCGATGTTGTAAAAACATCAAAAAGGGCTCATTCAATTGAAAATTGAAAGGGCTAGTGTCCTTTTAATAGTCGAAAGGGATTTAGGGCTAACTAACCCCCCTCTCACACCCACCATTTCCCCAAACACATCCAATCAAAATTTTGAGATAGCCATTTTATTCAACGTAGTTGAAAGTTTTGGAAATTATGTCTTTAAGGATGACAACCCCGTCAGAGCCCTCAGTGCAAGTGCTGTAAGCTATGCCCTGGGGGCATATAAGGTTTATATAGAAAGTTGTTGTAAAAATTTCAAAAAGGGCTCATTTGTTTGGAAATTGAAATTGCCCTTTTTAATAGTCTAAAGTGAGTGGAGAGTAATTGACCCCCCTCTGACGCCCACCATTTCCCCAAACACATTCAATCAAAGTTTAGAGATAGCCATTTTGTTCAACGTAGTTGAAAGTTCTGGAAATTATGTATTTAAGGATGACAAACCCCCCAGAATTCCCCAGGGCAAAGGTTGTAAGTTAAGATTAAATCAAAATGCACTGTGTTAATGCTAATTCTCAATAAGACATCTCAGCAGTATCCCAAGAACGACTAAGGGTATTATATTCAAACTTCCGGGGCTACTTCTGCTCTTAAAATTTAACCAAATCAAAATAGCGTAAGTGTATGCAAGCTATCAAAGAAAGTAAACAGATTTTTTTTGCGAATGGTATCAAGTTTACTATTTCAGGTCAAGTAGAGGAGGTATGAGTCTAAACTAAACACTACTATTTGTGTCCAGATTTTAAAAGGGTGCATGTTGTTAAAAATTGCTGAAAAATTTTCTCGATCATACAAATAGCAGGCCAAACTATAAAGTCTTAAAAAAAAGAAAAGATTTTGACTATTAATTTCTTTTTTCCCTGAAAAGACTATGTCAATATAAAACGAACAGAAATTAATTAAAAAAAAAACTTTCCGCAAAATAAGTTTTTCAAAGAAAAGTAAAGAACTCAATTAAACCAAAAATGAGCAAAAATAAAATCAAATAATCTACCAAGCGTGAAACTGCCACACATCAGCATCGATAAATAAATGAAACCCAAAACGAACAGAAATTACAATAAATAACCAAGTCAAACTCAAAACGAGTAGAAATTAACATGAGTAGGGCTCAAAACCCCTATGCCTTCTCAAGGCCAGAACATAATTTGCACTTTACTGAAAAAACTACAAATGGAATGTGCATTGTCAGTTTCATATATATATATATATATATATATATATATATATATATATATATATATATATATATATATATATATATATATATATATATATATATATATATATATATATATATATATATATATATATATATATATATATATATATATATACTGATATTTGTTAATCAAAATGTTAATATTATTTTATGTATAAAAGTTATAAAAGTAAAAACATTAATATTTTTTTCAGTAAAGTTCAAATTATGTTTGAAAGTATTCCGACGGAAACAAAAATATTGCATTGTACATGACATTGTATATATATATTGTATATATATTGTATATATATATATATATATATATATATATATATATATATATATATATATATATATATATATATATATATATATATATATATATATATATATTTATATATATTTATATATATATATATATATATATATATATATATATATATATATATATATATATATATATATATATATATATATAGCCAAAAACATTTGCTTAGGGTATTTGGTAGCTCTTATTATCAACATATCTTTTATTTAGATGTAATGCAGCGATGGGGCGAGCCTCCCGTTCTACAAAAACCAAGGGATCCCAGTATTTGTAAGTATCTTTTTTTTCTGTTTTTCTTTCAGTTTAATATGTAGAGGTTATATACATCTTTTCTATCCAAGAGATATTTTCTAGATCTTGTGATCTAGTACAGTCTATTTATTTTGCACACTCTTTGGCTTTGTAAAGGAGAAGTGGCTTTTCCTGTGGGGGGGGGGGGGGCTCGGGGTTCCTTCTACAGAATGTGAAACATCACATGCATAGCCCCTCTTTTTTTCTTATTTAGTGCCACAAAAGTTCCCGTTCCTTGCCTGCCCCTCGCTCTTCCAAAATGGCTTGGCCCCTATCTATCCCCCTGAATAAAAACCACGAATGCGGGATAAAAACAAGAATATTATGCCGAAATCATACCGTCTTTATACAAAAGTTACTAAATTCAATCCTAAACGGATAATTTACCTATTGTATATCTGACGCGGACGTAATGGGCCTCTGTGGCCTGAGCCTCGATCGAAAGGGTTTGTGTCCGCCCTGCCATAAAGAAAAACTTGTCGTTATCGAAGAATAAACACTATAATTACAGCTGTTAATTATTCAAAAATAAAAATTGAGTGATACCTTGAGGAAAAATTGAGTAATTGCCGCTCTCGATATAGTCTATTCTAAGTGGGAGGCCAATTGCTATATGGTAGCACACTTTTAAACATCAGCACAATTAACGGAAGTCAAGCAGCCGAATCAATCACTCCTAGCCGAGTGGATTGATGCGCTTGATTTAGGATCCTTTGCCCGAGAGGCCGAGAGTTCGAATCCTATTGTAACCAGTTATTTGGTTTGGGACCTTGAGGAAAAATAAAGGAATTACCGCTGTCGATATAAAAAAATGCTAGTCTATGCAAGAGTGATCGAGACCTTTGGTAGACCTGGATCTCGTAAAAAATACAAAATATTTAATAACCAAGGTTCTGACTAAAAAAAATGGTCCTAGGGAATAACCTTATAGAATGATCGTTAATTGAAAATGGACACCATTAATTGACAATGGACATTTTCAATTCCTTATAACAGTCAAATTCATTACGCAAACGCACATTTTGAGTTGAAACCAAATTCTATCCCCACCTCTTTCCCTTTACAAATACGTCAAGTAAAAACAATAGAAAAAGAAAAAAAGGTAGAAACCAAAAAAGTGATAAATAAATAAAAATAACGGAAAATATAAATAAATTCCCATAAACTGTTTGATGGCGCTCGTGATTCATTTAATTTTTTTTAATTTTAACATTATATCAAGCTGATATCTTTAAATCATTAAATAAAAAAAAAAACAAGTTTTTTTTAACTGAAAGTAAGGAACTACGTTAAAACTTAAAACGAACAGAATATTTTTCCTTATATGAAAGGGGCTGTCCCCTCCTCAACGCCTCACTCTTTACGCTAAATTTTTTTATTGTTTAAAAAAAATAAGAGTTGTGAGAAAGTCAAACTTTAGCGTAAAGAGCGAGGCGTTGAGGAGGGGACAGCCCCTTTCGTATACGGAATAATTTCTGTTCGTTTTAAGTTTTAACGTCGGTCCTTACTTTCAGTTAAAAAAACTTGTTTTTTTTATTTAATTTTTGAACGTTTTTGAATTAATGCAGGTTTTGATTTTGGCTCACCGTACTTCAATAATTAAAACAAAATTTGTATATTAATTTTACTTTTATTTTGTTAAATGGCTTTCTCGAAACTTGTTTAATTTTATTTACGAACGTTTTTATTAGTAATAAATATACGTAACTTACGAATTAACTTACGTAACGAACTTCTATATTCATATATTTTTAATACGTATATTACGGGGCTCGCCCCCTAGTCAATACCTCGCTCTTTAAGCTAAAGTTCAAATTTTGTTCCAATTCTTTAAAAATGACCCCTTAATCACAAAGGCCGTTATTTAGAATAAATAACTCTTATGAAAGTACTAAAAAATCTTTGGCTTAAAGAGCGAGGTATTGACTAGGGGGTGAACCCAATCATACACGTAATATTTTCTGATCGTTTTAAGTTTTGATGTTACTCCTTATTTTCAGTTGGAAAACTTGTTTTTTTTTATATTTAATTTCTGATCTTTTTTTTAAATAATGCTGGGAAATCCGACGCTACCTTCATGGCAATGTCCCTTCCCCCATGAAAACTTCCTTCATGGAAAGATCTTCCCACATAACCCCCGACCCATCCCCCCCCCCTACTAGCAGAAAAATCCCCCCTGAAAACGTCTGTTTACTTCCTAATAACCAATACCATATGTTAACATTGGGTAAAGTTCATAACTTTCAGCCCTCCCCCCGGGGACTTCGGGGGATTAAGTCATCCTAAAGGACATAGTTATCATATTTTCAACCATGCTGAACAAAATGGCTATCTCAAAATTTTGATCAGTGAACTTTGGGAAAAAATGAGCGTGGGAGGGGGCCCAGTTGCCCTCCATTTTTTTGTCACTTAAAAAGGGCACTAGAACTTTGAATTTCCGTTCCAATGAGTCCTCCCACGATATTCTAGGACCACTAGGTCAATACGATCACCTCTGGGGAAAAAAAAAAAAAAAAAAAAAAAAATAAACACGCATCCGTGATCTTTCTTCTGGCAAAAAATGCAAAATTCCACATTTTTGTAGATAGGAGCTTGAAACCTCTACAGTAGGGTTCTCTGATACGCTGAATATGATGGTGTGATTTTCATTAGGGTTCTATAACTTTTAGGGGGTCTTTCTTCCTTTTTTCGAAAATCAGCCACATTTTTCAGGCGCGTAACTTTTGATGGGTTGGACTAAACTTGATGAAAGTTATATATTTGAATTCAGCATTGAAATCTGATTCTTTTGATTTATTTATTGGTATCAAAAACGTGTTTTCCTAGAGTTTCGGTTACCATTGAGCCGGGTCGCTCCTTACTTACAGTTCGTTACCACGAACTGTTTGATCATATATTTATTTATGTTTTCTGTGGTATGGCGAACATGACTCATGGTTGGATCTTTAAAACGGAGGTGACTAGTAAAGGGGTTGACGAGGGCTATTTACCTAATTGTCGGTAGGTGGGTTGGGGAGGTGCTTAACACTGCGGAAAGTTTATAGAAGTAGTAGTATTTGCAATGGGTAGTCACCAGAAATAATATCGCATAAAAGTTATTCGTAATACTGTAAATATCCTCCAGATGTTTTTTTAGTATTTAAATATTGTAAACGATGCCGTAAGTCTTGATGAATAAACTATAAATGTGTGTACACTTTGAGAAGATGTGTGCTTTACACACTGCAAACAGTGACTGAAAAATAACAGAAAAAAAAAGTTAATTTGTAAAGAGTTCAAAGCTCATCTCTCGTGCTTTTATCTTCCTCTTTCCTTCATTAAAAGTAACTATTCATTCAAGTTATGGTTTGTTAGAGCATAAAACAGTTGCTTTACATAGATTTTCATGATGAATGGTGAAAGAAAACTTTAGTTCTATCCATGACGATATTACCCAACCGGGTTGTGTAGGGGCCTCTGAGTCGGAACAGAACGATAAATTTAGGAAAATGAGTAAAATGTTTACAAATTTAGCGCTATCGAATAAATTTCTTAGTTTAAATTAAGGCTCACCTTAATCATGGAAACCCTGGAACTTAAATATCCATTTGAAAAAAAGCGATCCTTATCTTCAGTTCTTATTTGAGGACAAACATTAGAGACATGGGGTTGGTCCTATTGAACGGGGAAAAAGAGGTTCTAATTTCGTAATCCTTATTTGAGAATTATTTGAAAAAAACTACGTTTTCTAAAGAGTTAAAGAGGCTGAGTCACTAGTTCGAACCTTAAAACGTACAGGGATTAGGAGGTACAGTTGGGGGGCTGCCGCCCCCCAAACCCCCGCTTCCGTATATAAAAGGGGCTGTGCCCTCCTCAACGCCTCGCTCTTTACGCTAAAGTTTTTATTGTTAAAAAAAAAGAGTTGTGAGAAAGTCAAACTTTAGCGTAAAGAGCGAGGCGTTGAGGAGGGCACAGCCCCTTTTATATACGGAAGCGGGGGTTTGGGGGGCGGCAGCCCCCAACTGTACCTCCTAATCCCTGTACGTTTTAAGGTTCGAACTTGTAACTCAGCCTCTTTAACTCTTTAGAAAACGTAGTTTTTTTCAAATAATTTCTGCACGTTTTTGTACAGTTTATTACTTATTATTGCTTGACTAACTGTTAGTTGATCGTGTCAGGAGTTAAAGTTGGGGGGCTGCCGCCCCCCAAACCCCTCGCTCTTGAAGATACTTGTGTTAAGTCTTTTAATTCCTGAATAATCAAATCAAATGCGCAGTAAGATTTTCTTTTTTCAACTTTTCTTCGAGCATGCGGTTGTACGACATGTTATCAAAGCAGTGGAGACTTACCTGTAACCTGAAGGCCGACTGTGATATTCTTCTGGAGACGCCTGTTGAGCCGAAGGATTTAATAGATTGGATTTAAAAAAGAAACTGAGTTTCTTTTTTAAACTTTAAATTCAATATATAAAAAATTTTCTCTGATGGGGAATCGAACCCGGATCTTCCGCCTGACAGTCAGGAACAGCGACCATTGTACCACAGCACTTACGGAAATATTATTTTAGTCTCCCGTATCTATTTTTGACGCAAGCAAATCCCCACAAAACTTGATATTTGGTTTTTGGAAAATAGGGAAGGAAGGATCGGATTGAGCTGAAATTTTGAGGATAAGCTCCCAGGCCCCAGGAAAGCTTATCCTCTAAATTTCAGCCCGATCGGACAACGTTAAAGGGGGGCTGTGGTGGGAAAAATTAACATGGGCTCTGATAGGAAAACGAGGTTTTTCGTAAATGTAAATTCGGGGGATAATTTTTTCGGTCTGAAAATATCAAAAGGCCCTAAAAGGTCGAATTCCGCTTCGAATGAGTCCTCATTCACCCGGATTCGTTGCCAACTGTGGCCTGTAGGCGTGGCTGATAAAAAAAAAGAGAAATGAACATTGTGTGGCTATATTTGTTTTTTGGAAAACAGGGAAGGAGTGATCGGATTGAGCTGAAATTTCGAGGATAAGCTCCCGGGCCCTAGGAAAGCTTATCCTCTAAATTTCAGCCCGATCGGACAACGTTAAAGGGGGGCTGTGGTCGGAGGGTCGAAACTTTCGGCCCACTTTTACCCATGAAGATAAAGTCGGAGGGGGGGTGAAATTTTGCACGTTTCTTAGTTGGAGCTTGGGCTACAAAATGTGATCATCGCTGTCTCTCTGCGACCGCTAGGACCGGAAATCGCTTAACATTGTGGTGGGTCGCCTCTTTATAGAGGCACAAGTGTGCCTCCTTGAAGATCATTCGACGGAAGGGCTTTAAAATTCAGCTTTAGATCTTCAATAAACGCCTCAATTTTAGGCCTCACATATGCATACTAATTTATACACACACACACACACACACACACACATATATATATATGTATGTATATATATATATATGTGCTAGGACTCACAGAAAGTCTTATCCCGCCTTGGCCCATCCTTTTCCCCTACTTTTGCCCTTCTTTTTTTTTAATGTTATGTGGTGTAAGTCAGGGTTCTCGGGAAGGTACATCAAGTCTCTGCGAGAAAAAGTGACGTAGTTTAATAAAGCTCTGTGTAAAATTAAAGGGCATTCTAATATTTTATTTTTATTTTTCAGGAAAACAAAAATAAGGTTCTAAATCTTTTTACGGGAAGTATTTTTGTTGGGGAATTTAAGTGGGGGAAAATCACATTGTTCATCTAAACAGTGTTTGGTCTGCTGTGTATTTAAGAGCTCATATTGTTATGATATGATAGGCGGTGTTTTAGGTACGTTTACTGAAACTCCTTTTATCCCAATGACGGATTGGCTTACCTATCTCCTTTGCGGTAAATTTACGTATCTATTGATATCAATAATGAATAAATATGTATGTAATTGAGGAATCTTTCTCTGTTCCTAAATAATTTTCTAAAAAGGTGGGAGGTACCTCTATTCGTATTAGCCTCTCTCCTAGACACGAGGGTGGGGGGAAGCTGTGTGAGGAAAGTTCAGATTAGTTAATAAAGCTGTTTCCAAAATGAAAGAGTATATGTTTACAAAATGAATCCCATTTCCTAAAAATAGAGAATGCACTGAAATATAGCTGAAGGTTTAATGATTTTTAAACAGGCTTACAAATTAAAAGCTCATGCAACGCACTATGACAGTATTTTTTCTCATGGCATGCAAGAATTTTGGAAATATATGGCTTATAGCCAAGTTTTATAGAGTAAACAGAGCCGGTCTTAAAAGTGTAGCCATACTGCGCTCACAGACCTTTGGATCTCAAATACTCTAGGCACGCGCTTTAGCAGTATTTTTTGCGTGGGCGTGTCAGTATTGACCTCGTGAACTACTATGAAGATATTGAAAGAGGTTGTGTAAATTGTAGAGAAGTACCGCCACAGAAAGAACCGCCATTAGTTGTTCATTTTGTTTTTAAAGCCATATTATGGAAAAAGAGGTTTATCTTTTAATACAAACAAAATTGTCATTTAAAAGAAATAATTGATTACAATAATAATATTTCCTTTGCAGTGTTAGAACTGTCAAATACCCCAATGCTTGATATTCAGAATTCTGATAACATGGCACATCTGGAACCGAAAGCTCATCAAATGAGCGTACGGACCAAATTTGGTAGCCAAGGGTCTATGTCTAAGGGTGCCAATATGAGCTGTTTGGCTTCACCACATGGATTTTGTCTTGGTCCCGGTGAACAAATATTCGTTGCTGATACTCAAAATCATAATGTCAAGGTATTTATAATTTTTCTTTGATTTTGTGAAATTTAAAACTTTTGTTATGCCCAATTTATTCGCAAGCAGTTTCTATATTTATTTTAAAATATGTACAAAATATTGCATGAAACTGGAAGGAAGGAATGGAAAAAATGATAAAATTAGATTTTGATGGTGAATACTCAAGACCCAATTTTTATGAAACACTTCCGTAAAATGTTAATTAAGAATGCACCTTTGATTTGACCCAGACATTAAAAAAAAAAAAATTCAGTGTAGATTGTTCCATGTATATTGTAGATTTGTCTGTAAATACCACAAGATGACTTTGAAAGTTAATAAGTGACAGGCTGGCGGTAAACCGATCATATTTTTTTTTTCTCTTCCAATATGTGCCTCCACCAACTGGTTCTTTGTTTTGCCGCTAGTCATAACCGAAATAATCCGCCACAAAAACATGTTGGAGCGAATTTATTGGTAGACAGTTAAGTGTTAATCTTTTCTCGATTAGATATGTTAAATTTACACGATTTAATGTTGAAGACTATCCGTGGGTAAGGTCATGCCATGATCATATAGAAATGTCCTGATTGCCATGTTTTTTACTTTCTTTTTCCTGTTGAGGTTTTTCGTAAGAAAAGCTGTTCAGAAGGTCAAGTACCAGGGTATCAATGTTTTCATTAAGAAAGAAAAAGTATTTTTTCAACCAACAAATTAATGATACAAGAAATAAGTTTACTAATAAGCCATACAGCTATCTCCAAACAATCGAACAATTCTTGGAATAATAATGCTCCCCAACAGAAAAAAAACCCATACAGCTATATCCAAATAATGGAACAATTCTCGGAATAATAATGTACCCCAACAGAAAAAAAACTAAGGGAAAAAGCCATACAGCTATCTCCAAACAATCGAGCAATTCTCGGAATATTAATGTTCCCCATCAGAAAAAAACTAAGGGAAAAAGCCATACAGCTATCTCCAAACAATCGAACAATTCTCGGAATAATAAAGTTCCCCAACAGAAAAAAAAACTAAGGGAAAAAGCCATACAGCTATCTCCAAACAATCGAACAATTCTCGGAATAATAATGCTCCCCAACAGAAAAAAACTAAGAAAAAAGCCATACAGCTATCTCCAACTAATCGAACAATTCTCGGAATAATAATGTTCCCCAACAAAAAAAGACTAAGGGAAAAAGCAATGCAGCTATCTCCAAACAATGGAACAATTCTCAGAATAATAATGCTCCCCAACAAAAAAAAACTAAGGGAAAAAGCCATACAGCTATCTCCAAACAATCGAGCAATTCTCGGAATATTAATGTTCCCCATCAGAAAAAAACTAAGGGAAAAAGCCATACAGCTATCTCCAAACAATCGAACAATTCTCGGAATAATAAAGTTCCCCAACAGAAAAAAAACTAAGGGAAAAAGCCATACAGCTATCTCCAAACAATCGAACAATTCTTGGAATAATAATGCTCCCCAACAGAAAAAAACTAAGAAAAAAGCCATACAGCTATCTCCAACTAATCGAACAATTCTCGGAATAATAATGTTCCCCAACAGAAAAAAACTAAGGGAAAAAGCAATGCAGCTATCTCCAAACAATAGAACAATTATCAGAATAATAATGTTCCCCAACAGAAAAAAACTAAGGGAAAAAGCCATACAGCTATCTCCAAACAATCGAGCAATTCTCGGAATATTAATGTTCCCCATCAGAAAAAAACTAAGGGAAAAAGCCATACAGCTATCTCCAAACAATCGAACAATTCTCGGAATAATAAAGTTCTCCAACAGAAAAAAACTAAGAAAAAAGCCATACAGCTATCTCCAACTAATCGAACAATTCTCGGAATAATAATGATCCCCAACAGAAAGAAAAACTAAGGGAAAAAGCAATGCAGCTATCTCCAAACAATAGAACAATTATCAGAATAATAATGTTCCCCAACAGAAAAAACTAAGGGAAAAAGCCATACAGCTATCTCCAAACAATCGAACAATTCTCGGAATAATAATGTTCCCCAACAGAAAAAACTTAAGGAAAAAAAATCTACGAAAAAATGAAAACAAAAAGTCCTAATAATTCCTACACCCTAAAACGGTAGGCTATTTAGCGACCCAAGAAAAGTAGACCTATAATTCTCTTAACTTTTATAACAGGAAAGGCGTGCCTGTGTAAGTTTTAAATCACGCTCCGTAGAACGTGCGAACGTGACAGACGAGCCCTCCAGACGAGTCTCATCCCAGAGTAGGAGGAATCTACGTAGTGGCCCACTTCAGGGAAGATTGGAGGCTACTAACTGACGCCATGTGCGCTTCTGGAGGGACTAAGGTCTAAGGAAGGCATTGAAGGACAGACATGTTGAATTGAAAATGCACACCTTGTGAACCTCCTAATCGATTTTCTAGTGAATTGCTCTAGTGAAAACCTCCTAACCGTTTTTCTAGTGAATAAAGTAGTTTCTTGTCTCATATTCGTGACGTTCACTCTCAAAGATGCTCATCAAACTTTAAGCTATTTTTATGCAGTATATTCAAGACAAAAAAGATTTAC
Organism: Artemia sinica; assembly: GCA_027921565.1. NCBI lineage: Eukaryota > Metazoa > Arthropoda > Branchiopoda > Anostraca > Artemiidae > Artemia > Artemia sinica. Next base: position 45,477 of record JAPEVW010000208.1, on the reverse strand, counting down.
AAAATTAAAAAAAAGCTGGGATGTGTGAGATATCTTACTGATATCCGGTGATCACAATTTCTTAGAACACGAACCGCCAAATTTTTGTCTTAAAAATAGTTGGCTACACCAAGTAACAGTAAATCATGCAAGGATGGGCAGCGCTGAATCATATTGAATGATTCGGCAATTTAATAGCCAATTTAGTATTGCCAATTAAATGAGAAATAAAATAAATCTGTAATTTCTAAAAATTCTAATTTCCCGGCCAATTTTGAATATAACTACACAATTGTTTGATATTTGCAGCAATTTGATCTCCCTCCTTACCGCAAAGAAAAATACTGGATTAAGAATGGCATTTACTAACTGGAAAATCTCTCCAGTTTTTTTAGTTATCTTGATACGTGTCCTTGTTTTTTCAGGTCAAATGTGCCTGTAAGGTCAATAGAGTGGATAAGCGCCTTTTTTATTATTTAGAGATAACGTTCATTCAGGACTATTAAGGCCTTTTGAGGATATCGGTATTTTAAACTATAACATCAATCTTTTAAAGTCCATGGTAATTGTACGAGCTACTTCTAGGTTTATGACGTCAATGGCTTGTTTTTATTCTCCTTTGGTTCAGCTGGTCAGGAGGATGGCCACTTCTGGTATCCAAGGAAGCTTGCCTATATTAGGCTATCTAATCTACTTGTCATATGTGATAGAGGTACGGACAGAACCCGCGTCCAACTTTTTACTGTGCAAGGATCGTTCGTCAGAAAGCTTCGAGTCAAGTGAGTCGATTTCTCCTTCGTCCTTTTTTTCAAAGCTTCAATTCTCTATAGTGTTTAGGGTCATTGAATAAAGTTGTAATATAAATTATGTGGTACTTGTATGATATACCCCCGACCTAATATTCTTCATCTAAGTAGAACTTGTTTCTCTGACGCTCAATCCTAATGAAATACACCTAAGTATGAAACAAAATATAATACTTTAGAAACAAGTTTGGGCTATGTATTTGCACACTAGGGTAGGGGGGGGGGGGTAAAGTATAGCGGGTCTCCCCACCCCTAATGTGCTAGGTAAAATTATTCTGCATATTATGAAGTAAGAATTGTTTTCTAACTTCACGCTGTCCAAATACTTTACCCCCCCCCCCCGTAATGTGCAAATATATAGCCCAAATTATATATTTCTCATCTATTCTGTAACTTCTCTTTGTCTTGGCTCACACTAAGCTGAAAGAAACTAACGAAAAAAAAAACGGTTTTACAGTGCGTCAATGGATTAACAGCTTGAGTGGTCGGCTCTATTACAAGTACCAGTTACGTTTATTACCAGGACTAAGACAAAATTGATAAAGCTGTAAAACTCACTTTTTTCTTCTTTTTTTTAATTTTCTGACTTAAGAAGTCTTAAAAACGTGGAAATAGTTAAAAGTGTGCCCATCAAAGACCCAATAACCTTTTTTGTCACCAAAAATATGGAAGCAGTTTAACTACAGATATGTTTTTCAGTCTTACTTGTGACCATAGGTGAACGTTGGTAGTAATAACATTAAGTCAAATTTGACGTCTAAATTGTTTGTCAATAAGTTGTCTTTCTGTTTCACTCTTTTTCTTTGTCTCTCTATCTCACTCTCTCTGTCTGTTTCACTTTCTTTCTCCTTGTCGTTGTATCATGGTCTCTTCATATCAAAGCCCCAGAGGCTCACTGCTAAAAGGTTGCGCTTTGCTCTAGTAGCATCGCAGCAAGTGCCACAGCAAGCCCGGTAAAAATTGTCCATTAATCACATACCAAGGCAATATCCAGGAGGGATATAGGGGGTTTGAATCCCTCCCCATATGTTGTCCGATTCTTAAACACTAACAAAAATGCATATAAATAAATTCTTTATGTGATTTCTAAGTTTTTTGTAAACCCTCCCCCCTCCGTCCCCCCCCCAAAAAAAAATAACCCTCTCGGAAAAAAAAATCCTGGATACGGATGTGACACATACCCAATGTAAGATCAAGGACAATATCTGGTCTAAGAACTAACGTAGCCCGAAGGTTGGTTCGTACCAGAGTTATGGGTTTACTATGCTAATCTATTAGGTTTTGTAAAAAAAAAAATAATAATAAATAAAATCATCAGTTAAAACTTCAAGGCACACCTAAGATAATCTTGTGGGAAAATGCTTAAAAACTGAAAAACTATGTTTGTTTTGTGTTCAAAAGGTAATCCCCCCCCCGCCTCCTTTTTTTCTCTCTAGAACACGAAAAGTATGTAAAAAGACATCTATAAATTTTAAAGCTTTTCTGGTATTAAAACTTGTTTCTCAAAATCCCCCCCCCCCTGAAGTTCTTTTGGCAATTCCCCAAGTTGGAATAATTTCCGTAAATACCTTTGAACCGATACTTTGAGATGTGTGGAGTCGTTGAGGAGGTATTTACTTCTACTATTTCTAGCAACGACTCACCGCAGCACCAAGCCGCCTGAGGCCAACACAGCTACTCATGTGCCTCCTCCATCCCAACGTATTCTAAGCCTCCCTCTTTACGCCCTCCCAGGAAGTTCTATTTCCTTTAAATCTTTCTTCACGACATATTTACTCTTTGGCCACTTAAATTTGGTTTCTGAAATAGATGCTAAAAAAAAAATACAGTATATTGCTCGCCATTAAATACTTGTAACATGCTTCTTTCCTAAGAATTATGAGTATAACAAAATTGGATAATTAATGACGTCTGTTAACTAGTCAAAGCATAGCTGCTAGCTTAACCTGTAAAGTTTTTGAAACGGAAAGCGATGGGAGTTACCGGTAGTTTCTTGTTGTTTTCAAATGAGTTGCCTCTTTCTATATTCAATATCCTTTGCCTAGTTCTATCTCTACACTGTATTTATTTTTGTTTCATTTCCCCAGCTATATCGATATTATTGCCAGTGTTACTGTAAATCGTTTTGGACACATCATCGCAGTGGATAGTAACAATCCTGCCATCTATCAGATTGACGGTCAGGGAAATCTCAAATCATGGGTCGACTGTAAGCCTTATATGAAGGAGCCTTCTGATATTTGTGTTTTTGGTAATATTTTTTGGGTTCGTTTTTATTTTAAATCCCCCCCCCCATTTTTAAAAAGATTTTGTTTGTACTTTAGTGAAGTACATTTATTACTTTTGCTCTTGTTGTGAAATTCGAGACTTTTACATTATTTTTTTTTTCATATATGACTGGAGCTGGCCTTTTGTCCTCACCCACTACCCTTTTGGGTCGTCAACCCCCACCAATGAGAGGCTCGGGCTTTTGGTCCTTGCTTTCTTGCTATAAGACCCCAAGATAAATAGGATCATCGTTTTATTAAATGCAACCCTCCAAAGAGGATCTGAAATTAAATAGAGTCGTAGGCTTATTTGTAGTATTCTTTTCAACTAACATGACGTCGTATTCCTTGTCTTTTCTGCCTTAAATGGTTTATAATGATTAGCACAAGTGACTAACACTGATTAAAATTAAATATTACTACAAGCAATAAAAATCGCTCCTCTCTCCCCCACTTTCAAGCCCATGATCATGATTACAGTATATCTTATGCTCTATTAAATGCGTAATGTTATAAGAAAAACGGAGCTTTGATAACAAATTTTTATCAAATGCTAGTTAGCAAATGCCATTTTTATGTCTTGTCCGTTTCGATGGTTCCAAAATTATTTTCCTTAGGTTTTCTACCCTAATTATTTTGGTTGTAACTTCAGCGAAACGAAAGAAAGGCAAAACACGCATTGTTTGATGTTTTAGATTTTATTATTTATCATTTTTGCTATTTTTCATTTGTTATTTTTTCATTTCATTTTTTTGTTATCTACATCACTACTGGGCAGTGAAAATCTTATTTATTTTTATATTTATTTATTTTAATATTTATTTTATTCAAAACGTCTTGATGGTTAGTAAACAAGGACTCTGTTCACTATTTAATAATGATCCCGTGTTGAATTAAAAGCAAAATTTGAATTAATTCTGGCTAAAATTTAGAATATTAATTTTTTTCTTGACGTTTAAAATCTACGTCTCAATAATAATTCTCAGTTGAGAGGGCAAAGGAAAGATAATATGACAAACATGTAGTATTTTCCAGTGTGGAGGTTTGTACGGTTACTATGTTCAACTGCTTAAACGACCGGAAGTTCTAAGAATTGTAACCAGTACATAAAGTTTTATGTTTTTGAAAGGTTTATTGATTTTGAAAGATTTATTGATTTTGAAAGAATCTGAACAGCTACGATAAAAACCATGGAAAAATTCGGTGGTAATTATGCTCAAAAATGAAGTGCAAACAAGATCAGATCATGTTAGGAAACAAGATCAATGAAGTGCAAACAAGATCAGCCGTTAGATCATGTTAAAACCAGCATCACAACGAACATCGTAACTGATCACAATCGAAATAGCATCATAATCGAATATCACAACGAATATCGTAAATGATATATGCATTTAGATGAGAACCATGCGGTTTGTTACAGAAGACCTAACAATGCTAGCCAACAATATTTTGTTTGCTAATGAATCGCAATTGTTAATAAAATTGGGTACTAGTGCATTATGTGGACACTGCTATATATTGTACGAGAGACGAAACCCGCCAAACGCGTTATTTGCAATAGACCGTTATAGAGAAATGGAATGCAAAGCGTGGTTTTCATTACGTTTGCGATATTTAAACTGTTGTTTTTGGGGGTTAAGGGGGGGGGGGGGGAAGGTACCTAGGTTATTTTAGGTTACGTATTTAATATATGATATGATTTTAAAATATAAAAGTATTATTAAAATATAAGTATATTATCATTTAAGATCATTAGAAGTATTCTCTGGACCATTATTCTTGATGGTTAAATGTTTCAGCTAATTATTGCCTCTATAATTTTAAGAAAACCATTTCTAAGATAGAAGTCCGGAGTAAAAACTACCACTTTTACATCAATTATGTTATTTTCTTTAATAAATTAGAATTTGCTAAAACCACGAAAATTGAAAACGACTATCTAAGTTGTTGTTCAAAATTATCGTTATTATAATAATTTTTATAAATATTATAATATTATATTTTATAATATTTATCATATTATATATGATAAATATTCTAATATAATTTTATATAATAATTATAATATTTTGATAATAATTATCAAAAATTATTCTCTGTACTATTTTAATGTTTAAATTGACGGACCCTCTATCATCTACCGTTTTGTCTAATCTTCTTACTCAAACAACAGGTCCTTTAAATCCCCATTTTTTTTTTTTTTTTTTTATTTCTTAAAGAAAATGGACATAATTAATGTAGAACTTATTATTTATTATTGAATTCGTCAAATAATGCCTTAAAGTTTTTTTTTATGTACTTAAGCTATTATAAATACAAAAATAAGCATTTATGATGCACTGAATAATAGGAGGTACAATATGTCTCTACTTATGAAGTCATAGGGAAAGCTCGGAGTCGTAGGAGTCCTACTCCTACGTAGTCGTAGGAGTCGTAGTCGTTGGGATAGCTCGGAGGGTTTGTGGTTCGTCCACAGTGGTCAAGCTTTTGACTCTTCAATTATACGGAGCCAACAATTGTTCGGTTCTAACTCTTGATCAAACACTGTGGAAGAAATGTGTAAAACTGATGATTCAAAACCGTTTCCGTAATAATTCCTGAACACCCATAAGTCAAAAGAAATGTAATGTTTCTTTACTTACGAAGTGGGGCGGGGGGCTTTGGCCGGAGGAACCTGTATGCATATAGATGGCCATTCAATAAGGTCTATGTTTCTACTAAAATGTATCTTAGGTTAAGTTAAGTTTATTAATAAGAATAATGCTTAAATATATATATATATATAATACATGGAAAATAAAGTCGTTCAACTAAATCTTCTAGCCTGTCCATGAACTTGCAAAGGTAAGTCGTCCTAGGGGCCTGACATGAATAGAAAAAAAAAATAGTACTGGTTATAAGCACAAATTAATTGTACCACAAATACTGATAATATAAATATGATAAATAAAATAATAAAATAAATGAGATTCCTGCTTTTTAGTGAAAACGAGGAGCTATCCTAGGGATGAGGAGGGCCAACCTCAACCACCCAATCTTTACGATAGGGGCTGTGCAGGTTTTTGGATCACACTGGCACAGTCCTATCCTTATATTCCAAAAAGGGCTCTAAAACCATGGACTCTATTCACTAACAGATCCTTGGTCATCCAAATCATAGCACAACGAGTAAGGCCTAGTCCACATCTTTCATGTTTTTAGTTAGATCGGTGTGTCAATTTGTATGTGTGTGTCTGTGTGTGTATTGTTTATGAATGTTGAAGGATTTTTTTTTACTATCCAAAGCGAGGTTGCGGAATAGATTAGGCGCGAGAAAAATGATATGGTGCAAAGAATGTTGTGAAACAATGATATGGTGCAAAGAATGTTGCGAAAAAAATGATATGGTGCAAAGAATGTTGCGAAAAAAAGACAAGGTGCAAAAAATAACCTGAAGAACTGTGCTGGCCATACAGTCCCGTGCCGTGAGTATACGACACTCATATGCAATGTATTTGTGGCCGTTAATTTTCATAAGAAGATATACTTTGAATGAAAGAGTCTATGGGCCATTGAATATTTATTTAAAGAGACTCCATACAGGAAATTCTAAAAATCTGGGTACTGCTTGTCAATGTTATAATTTAAGTTAAATTTCCGTGTATTATTCTTCAGGCGTCCCTAGCGTGATTGTCCTTAGTGATTAATATCCTTATTAAATTAACGTAATTTAATTCCAGTTTTTCATTGCAGGAAATGAATATTATGTTTGTGATTTTAAGGGTCACTGCATTTGCGTATTTAGTGAAACTGGTCAGTTTTTAAGGAAAATTGGTGGAGAGCCGCTGACTATGTTTCCAAATGGAATCGACATTTCAGATGCAGGTGATTTATTGGTTTGTGACTCGCACGGAAACCGTTTTCATGTTGTTGTCTTTACAAAAGAAGGCCAGGTTACTGCTCGATTTGAGTGTCCTCATCTAAAGGTAAGTCACTGAGAGCCTTTTATTTGGTTTTCAAACGGTTTATGTGACTCGACTCACTTTCAACCGGTTTGTGGCTCGGTTGTTACCAATGTGGAAAGCTGCTGCTTGTTTTATGTGTCTTAAGTTAACTATAGACAATAATTAAGACGGTTTTCATGGGGTTTGTGTGACTTACTTTCAAACACTCTGTGATCTCGATTTGAGCCACTTCTCAATTTGAGTGTCCTCATTTAAATATGAGTTATAGATAACGTTTTAATTGATTCTAAAGTGGTTTACGGGACATGATTCACTTTCAAGCGGTTGATGATTATTTGGAAACTGTCTAGCGTCGCTGTCTTTACGAAAAAATTTGTACTGCTCGATTTGAGTCTCAAGCGATTTTTATGATTTCGTTCACCTTCAATTGTGTCTGTCGAACCTCCTTTTAAAATAGTCAACATATGGGTTTTGAAGTATAACTTCTCTTAAGGAACCATTCCAAGTGGAAAGTGCAGCGTCTTGCAAAGTTGTTTTTGAAGTACTCAGTATGAGATGTCTCCTTTTAGCTAACCCAATCATGCCATGTTCCCGCGTCTTTGCCATAATTGTCCCGGCAAATGGCGGAACTAGTCGAGATAACGTGTCGAAGGGAAGATAATGGATGCTCTTGTTGTAAACAGCCTTTGAAGCCCATTAACCGAGTGTTTAGAGGCTTTGCCTGATCGTTGCTGCAGCTTACCCCTGAGGCCCTATTTTGGATCCTCGGGATTGGTGGCAGTAGGGTTTTAGGAGCGGCCATCCATATTCAGAAATTGGCCTGACGCCAATTATTGTACAGAGGGATAATCGAACTGGTTAGTAGCAGGTTCCCAGAATGAAGCATCGCACTCAGCCTTCTTGCGCATGAAGACTGGACTCAGTCGAGATGTTCCCTCCCAAATGAAATCTGAGGGAAAATGTATTCCCAAAAAGACGAAGTTTGTAAACTTTCTTGTTAATTTTACGCCTGAAGATGGATTCAAGATGTTAATCAAGCTATTATTAGGTCCTTAGTCTTACTACTACTACTAACAACTCGCTGCGAAACCAAGCCGCATGAGGCCAACACAGCTACGCAAGCTCTTACTCTATCCCAATCTCTTTAAAGCCTCCCTTTTTACACTCTCCCAAGAAGTTCCTGTTTCCCTTAAATCTTTCCTGATGACGTTCTCCCACCATATTTGGGGACAACCGGATTTGTCAATTATGTCAATGACGAAGTTTTTCAACTCTCTTGTTAACATTATGCCTGAAGATGAAGTCAGGATGCCGACAAAATACCATCGATTAGTAGGTCCTTAGTCTTAGATGCGTTGAAATCGAAAATCCATGCCCCGGAATACTTTTTCTTATCTTCAGAGAGCCATTTGTAAGAACAGGGAAGCTTGTACTGGAACTGCGTGTCTATGGCTCGTGGTATCATCAGCAAAAAGAGTGCTTATAAGATTGTTTCCTATATCATTGATATATTCTAAGGAAAGCATTGTTCCCAAGTTGCTGCTTTGAGGAATTCTGCTTTGGAATAGATACAAGATACAGGAACAGATATGGATATAGATAGTTATAGAAACTTGGATTAGATATAGATAGGAATGCTAATTCGGAATAGATATAGATATAGAATAGGAAATAGATATTTTCTGGAAGTAAGCCTATCGAAAATTACGATGAGGGTACGATTTCTTAGAAAACTCCAGAAAAAAAATCCATGAGCTAGGAGTTTTTCACCTGGCCCTTATCCTAACCTCCATCGAAAAATTCGCAAAATCAAAAGACATGAGCCTAATATAGTGCCCCTGAGCTACAACTTCGACTCATGTCTGATGCTGCGTATCAAGGTAGTCTAGTGTCAAAAATTTCTGGCGGAATCCATACTGCTTATCAAAAGTAAATAATTATTATATATGTTATGTTAATATATATTAATGGTATGTAAGTTATACATAATAAAGTAATAAATCAAAAATAAACATGAACATATAAAAAAAATCCTTCTCGTAAAGTCTGTAAGCTCTGTGTGAAAATAAATTAGTCCTATTTTGTTACAAATATTGAAAATATATGATATATAAATATATACAAATGTGACAAATATGTGTTTCAATATGAAAGAAGTTTGGTGTTTGAACACATCAGAATTAAAAATTTAAATCATATCTACTGCATATCTGTCAATGTCGTCGAACCAATTTTGAAATTGCCCGATTTGAGAATAAAGTGTCCTCAGGTGTTAATCGACAAGTGTATTAATTGTCACAAATATTTTATACCAAGAAAATATTAACCTGAAATAAGTGTTTCGAAATTGTCCTGATAATCGATTTAAGTGCTTCAACTCAAGGTGAACCCTAGAGAAAGTTTTTGTCGGTATTCAAGCAATTCATAAATGAGTTTATTTGGGAAAAAAACTGAGAGCTCTGCCTTTTAATTTAGGAATGATAAAATGCTTTTAAATACTAATTTAAATTTGGAGATGCATTATCATCATTGATACCTTATCAATATCATCATTGCCATCTAATCTGTTTCAAAATTATGTTGATTAAGTTCCAAAGCCTTGACAATAATTTCCAAATGAAATAGTAGCTAACTCAAAGAAAAAGCTAAATTGGAACAGATTGAAAGCAAACGAAAAAAAAGGACGAGACAATTTTTATTGGAAATGTGGCAGCAAGTGTGGACGTTCAAGCCACTAAATTAGTATTTGTGTTTGTATCTATGTTAATTCCCTTCTAAAAGAATATTTTAATTACCTTAATACTGCAAAAAGTGCTCTTGTTCCTATATTGCGCTTTTTAGCAAAATGTTTTAAGGCTGCAGCCTAAGTGGTTATGGGCAGCTCATGATCCGTGAATTAATGACAAGTCCATTGATCACAAAAACGTAGAAATTTCCATTTTTTATAGCCGACAATGTTCCACGATCTTTAGTCTCGCTTGACACATAACTAATTCACAACTTTGTTATTCTTGTATGTTATAGTTCTGTCACGTTAATGTACCTATTACAGTTATTAAACAATGCTGATTGCCCGTTTTGTTTCTAATAGACGCAATTGTTCCTAGTGTATTTTGTTGACAGGCCTATTTTCTCTACTAGTGAAGGGAACTGGCGCGAAAAAAACTAGACGGAAACAGTTTTAATGGCTAAAAATAGGACAGCAAAAAATGAAATAATAATAATTAAAATAACTGGCCAAAGTAATAGATTTTCATTGAATAATAATTAATTATATAATTTCAGTAAGCATTATTTAATAATTAAGATAGTAGGCTATCAATTAAAATAATAGGTTTTAAAGTTCCAAAGACAGTAAAAATTAGATCTAATTATTTGAATTGGTTAATTGGACTTGCACAACCATATACAATTACTACTACTAACGACTCACCACAGCACCAAGCCGCCTGAGGCCAACACACTTACGCACGCTCCTCCTCGATTCCAATATATTCAAAGCCTCCCTCTTTACACCCTTCCAGGAAGTTCTCATTTATCTTAAATATTTCTTTGCTACATTCTCCCATCCCAACTGCGGACGACCTGCTTTCCGTTTAGCCCTACATGGTTGGCCGAAAAGAACAATCTGGTGATCTGTCATCTTTCATCCGCAGAACCTGCCATAGCCATCTCAACCTTTCTCTCATTATAGCCCTAGGAATTAGGATTGAACCACACTTTTCGTACAACCTTCTGTTTGAATTACGGTCAGTCAGTCGGGTACCCAAAACAGTCCGTAGACAATTTCTGTCTGGAAAACATCTAGTAAATCTTCCGCCGTTTTCGGAGCGTCCATGCTTCAGAGCCATATTTGACCACTGTCATCACTGTCGCTTCCAATACTCTAATCTTGGTTCGCAGACTTATCCTTTTTATTCTTCCAAACTTTTTTGACTGTGAAAAAACACCCTGAGCCTTGGCTATTCTACTTTTAACATCTTCACGGCTCCCACCGTCTTTATTAGTATTACGACCAAGGTAAGTGAAGCTGTCTACTTGATCGATGTTTTCGTTACCCAACGTCACCTTTTAATCTTCACTTATTTCTAGCCTCAGCGACTTAGTCTTAACAATAATTTTCAAACCTATCCTAGTACCCTGAACTCGCAAAACCTCTTAAAAGTTCATTCATTCTGCTCACACTTCTATCCAAAAAAATTGGGAAAAATCCAAAATTTAACTTTTTAATTGAAAAGACATCCATATGCACTTAGGCAGTTTCTGATAGTAGCGGCCTCCAAACTAAGCTAAAGAAAGAAACGCGGATAAAATAAAAACAGCAAAAAATAAACTAAAACCGCATATCATCAAACATCTTAGGAAGGTGTAGTTTTGCTTTGGAGATATAGTTCTCTTTGGGAATCATTAGATGATTAATGTTTGAATTTTCGAACGAAGAGTCTTCTCAATTTATTTAATGAATTTCCACTATTCGTTTTCACATTTCAACGGGTTAACACTGACGAAAATGTAACACTATCCTAAAAAGTTTTGGAAGAGCCAATAGAAAAAGCTTAATAATCGCGGTTTTCTCCTTTGAAAAAACATAAGATGGGTCCAGAAGCAAAAAAAAAAAAAATTATATTGATGTCCTTGGTAATGGCTAAAGCAATAATGGCCAAAAAAAGACTATTGCATTGTTTGCGATCCTTTTTAAATCTGTAAATATTTTTGCTTTGGTATCATGATATTATGTAGTTTTATTGTGTGAAATATTTATGTAAGTTTTTTTTTTTTGGAACACTGTTTCAATCTCCAACTTTTTATAGCATATGCTTGAAGTTATTTTTCCTTTTGTTAGCAACACACCCTCGCAAGCGACGGCTTTGGTATGCTATGGATTGATTTTGTTTCTGGTTTTATAAAAATAAAGTATTATTACTCTCTGAAAGTGAATGGTTAAATAAAATACTCTTATTTTTAAGGTTTCGCGGTGTTGCGGCCTCAATATAACAAGAGAAGGCTATCTAGTGACACTGGCCAAGAACAATCACCAAGTCCTAGTAATGAACACGCTCTATGTTCAGTGAACTTTAACATACGTATCTAAAAGTATCTTAGCATAACTTTTGAGGTGCTTGTGCTATTGAAAAAAATTTGTGTCTGTTTTTTACATATCCTCTATGGCCGTTTATTGGTCTTTATTTTATAAATAGCATAGCAATACTTAAAGTGTTGGAAGTTTTCTTTTTGTTATTATGCTTAGTGTTTAATAATGTCCGTTTAAGTCTCATGTCAAATCCCTGACTGTCTTGTTCGTTTGGCCACATGACCTTATTTGGTGTGGTTATAGTCAATTTTTCTCCTTCAGATTCAGTTAACGTTATTGGTAAGTGGGTCGTGTGCCAACTTTTAATACTTTATTTATTATCAGTTTTGCATAATTTTTGTTTTCCGCGTTGTACATACTTTGTGGCTTGGAAGTCGGGTAGAGGTGGATTACTGTAAGTAGCTCCGCCTGGAACCAAAATATACTCTCATTTTTTAATTATATTATTATTTTATGGTCTTATGATTACAGTGATTATTAAAATGAATATTTATTGATAGTGATTTTTTTTTGCCATTTTTTATATTGTTAATATTAAATTGATACTGTTTACTAAAGTTAGCCCTGAGTTCCCTTGGAGGTAAAAACAAAAGTTTATAGTTTGGTTTTTACTAGACCTCTGTTGGAAGAAAACTAAGACCCGAAGTAGAGGCTCGGGGCCCGGGTCCCTAAATAAGAAATTTTGTTTAGTTTCTAGGCTATTCTTATTCGAATTGTCAAATTAAAATTGTCTTTTTAATACCCCCCCCCCAAAAAAAAAAAAAAAAAAAGTTTGATCATTTTCCCTTACCCGATAAAAACCCTTTGTACATTCCTGACCTGAAGAGTCTAATGTTCAATTTAAAAATAGCTGAAGGTAACTGAAGCTATAACTAAGATAGTTTTTTGTACTGAGTAGTTGAAACATTGGATTCTAATCAACATCTTTTCGTTCTTCTTTGTGTGAGCTGATAGATATGATTGTAATCACGTTAAGTAGAAATATTGTATGAATTCAACATTTTTTTCTCACCAGAGATACAGTAGACAGATGATTCATGCTTTTGTAATAAATATTGCATGTATCTAAATTCATGTATGATGAGATTAAAGAAATAAGATAAATCATTTGATAAAATATTTTAAATATTAGAACATGAATGACAACATTACTTTTTGAATTTTTTTTTCTTTTTCATGTTTTTTATATTCTTTTTTAAATGCGCCCTAACAACTGAATATGGAGACAGAGATTTGACATAGGAGACGAAAAAACGGAACCTATTATTAATTGTGCCAATTGCACGGTTAAATTTTTAAGTTCTTTCATTTGATTCTAGTTTTAATTTATCCAGAGTTCCTGGAAATTGTCTTTTTTAATGCGAGTTTGTTTCTTAGCAAGAAAAGATGAGATCTGATTTACCTAGGAAAATCGTTCGTTTTGTTAAGAATTTGAGGAGTGTTAATTTTTAGCGTTTGGTGAAGTATTTATTTTTAGTTCTTTTTTTATGTGATTTGAAATATTCCATATGTAAATTACTGATCTCCGAGTATCTTGTCGCGTCCCGCTTTGTGGTTTCTAGTTGGTTTCTAACAGGCTTTCTAATTGCGGTTTCTAACAGGCTTTCTAAATGCGGTTTCTAACAGGCTTTTGCAGTTATTTTTCTTTTCGTCCAATAGCTATCTTTGACGGGGAAGTTTCGAAAGGTCCTCGTTTTATCTGTCTCATATCAAAACGGATTATGTGATTTTTCTATTATTTTTTTTTCAATGAACCAATTGACCTGCTGAAAGATCAAATTCAAACAGTCAATAATGAATGATTTATTTTAGTTTTTAGCGTGAAAAAAGTTGCATACTGAAGTATTTGCTGCTAAAAATAGGATAAATCCAAAGAATGACGATCTTCGTGTTTTTTTTTTTTTTTGGGGGGGGGGTATTTTTCATCTTTTTGCAATTGATCATTAAATCAATTATTTTAAAAGACAATTTGATTAAGTCTGTACTCAAATGAAGCAAAGAACAATTTTTATATCCGTAGACAGAAGCAAATGCCATAAAATTACCGAACCGTAATTGTTTTAACTGTTCTCCCTCCCTTAGAAAATATTATCTGCCCATCCCCCCTCCTTTTCTTAACTTGACAACCTATTGTCCAAAATCGAGTAACCACAAACTCAAGTGTTCTGCTGTATTGTCACAGAGCTTTTAATCTACTTTGTATTAGGCTAGTATTTCTCTTTAGTATTTCGTATTTCCCTTAAGTATCCCCTTAAGTATTTAGTATTCCCTTTGCTATTCGGCCAGTCAAATCTGATATTTCCCCTTATACTTTTCGAGTTTTAGTTTTGTTTTTCCTGTTTTTTTTTTTTTAAACTGTATAATTTATTTTTAAGGCAATTTGATTAAGTTCATGGTCGAATGCAGTTAAGAATATTTTCAATGCTCATATACTATGCCATAAAATTGTCAATTTATTTTTCTATTTAGAAGGTTTGTATTATCCCACCGGGGGGGGGGACGGGGGCTGATTAAGGCAAAACTGGTAATAGATGCTCCAGTTGTATCCGTTTAAAAGCATTGACAAAAACATGGAATTGAGTATAGATAAATTCAAGCTAAATAATCGCTTCATATTCACTATGATAGAATATTACCAAAAAAGAAAAAAAGAGAGATTACTTTCCTATAGTTCCTTCGTAAAAAGTGTGCTGTAATTTCATTGGTTTATATCTGTGGCGTATTTACGTAAGCCAGTCACATGATTCCTTAAGCGTATGTAAAAAAGCCCATAATCCCGCCTTTTTAAAACCTGGTAAATTCATTGGTTCTTGTTTGTGAAATTTAAGCCAATAAAAAGAGCGAAAATTTAATAAGCAAACGTCATAAAACCTTCAAAAGATTTCAAAATGAATGGTAGTTATATTAAAGTCAAAACATATATTGAATATTTCAGTTGTACTCGTTTAAACGGATTAACGGAAACATACTTCGTAGTATTAGATGCAAAAAGTTTTTCTGGAATATTAAACCAGAGGAAATTAAATCAGGATATTAAAATCAAGGCACAACAATGAATATTTTTGTCGTATCATTTGAAATGTATTAAAAAATTATCCCTTCTTATAAAAATTATAAGCTATAAAATTATTGTATTATTATTGATAATTTATATAATTTATATGTCATTGGTTATGAAAATTATTATAAAACTATAGAATTATTATAAAAACTATAAAACTATAAATTCAAGAGCTTTTTTGACTGGATTAAAGTATTTATTGAAGCCTTTTCAGAATCAAAATGTTCATCAAAATCAACAATTAATTTTTCTTTTAATTTTTTCTGCTGTGTGTTTTTGTGGACTTGTCTATTCAACTTCAAAACAGTTCATGGATTTGTCTTTC